>JABUQX010067251.1:20000-34629 GCA_015478945.1 Trachelipus rathkii | reverse complement strand
GAATTTTTATTTAAAGTATTAATATCAGTATTAAATATAATAGTAAGTTAACTACTCAACCCCTAGCACGAAGTACATTAGACTTCTCATTAATTTATAATTAATCCTTATTATAATGTTAAAACCATTTTACCTACAAAATTTAAACCACTATATAATTAAATTAAATATAATTACAATATAATTTTCTTTACCTTAGAATAATAATTCTTAGGATATTAATATTTTGGCAAATTATTTGTAATATTTTAAAATAAAATCAAATAATAAAAACTAAATATCTTCTTTATTCTTAATATTTAAAGCCTATCCCTTGAAAAATAAATATAAAACCAGCAAGTATTAGAGTTACTAATGTCAATAGAATAACCTCAATATTTTTTGGTACATACTTGTTTTTTAATTTATCTAAATTAAAAATATATAATATGTATTAAAAAATAGTCCCCTCTGCCGTATTGATGTAATTGTTTAATTCCACCGCATAAAAATATAGATTATGTACATCTAGGTGAGGAACTAAATACTGGAACGCCTTTCGGAAGGTACAATTTAAATAAGGGGGGGAATAACAAAACTATTCAAATCAACAGTAATTTTATGGGGTATATGATCGATTTATTTTAACGTTAAAATATTTTAGATTTATTAGTATGAAATTTATACTAAATATAGATGTTAGATAATCTCTAGATGTTAGGTTGTGATGGTTATTATTACTTATTATTCAAATAATAATAAAAACGTAATGCCGAGACATATATAAACTCCAGGATGTAAGCCGTATTTAAAAAAACCTTTTAACGTAGTTGTCTAAACCAGATTAAGGATTTTTTTACTTACAGAAGGTAAACATGATAGAAATTAAACATCTTTTTCAAGTTACGCATCTGCATCGTAATATTCGATCTCTTGAACATCTCCTCCTACCCTTTAAAAAATATATATTCAATTAATTGCATTATCACAAAAAGAGAATAAAAAATTAAAAATTAACGTTGTAATTTGAATTTATATTTATATTGTAAATATTTATATAAATAACATGAATATTTTACAAGTAGGATTTCCAGTTAATTTAAATTGGTAATTCAACTCAGATTCTCGAACTTCTTTGCTGTTTCTTCACCGTACCAATCATATTTATTTCAAACCGATATAAAGGATATAATAAACCCAAGCTATTCACCGAGTTTTTTTTATTTTTTTTATTATTATTTGTAATTAGTTTGCGTAAAAATTTTAGTAATATCTCTTAAGACGCCTAAGGCGTTAATTTTCCTAGCGAAAATATTATGGTTAATTTATATTATATTATTGTACAGTGCTTATTGAACAATTAAAAAATTTTATTTAAATTTTTAATAAATGTGTTATAACAAGTGTTTATCAATGTGTTTATAATATATGAAAGTGCGTCTAAAAGGATTAATTTACTAGTAATCATATATATATAATATAATAATAAATTATAATATATATATATATATATATATATATACTATATATTATATATATAATATATATATATATATATATATATATATTAATATATATATAAATATATATATATTTAATATATAATATGGGAACATTTATAAAAGCTGTTGACTCCGTTACATATAGGTAGCGGTTTAATTTAGGTTTAAGTTTTGGTTAGGTTAGGTTAGTGGTTATGTTGAGGTTTAGGTTAGATAGATTAGGTTAGGTTTACCAAAAAAATTTAATGTATTTACCCTAAAATTATTAAAATACGATACATTAATTTTGAAATTTTCCTCCCTGGAGTCGAACAGCTTAAAATTATAGCCTAATATATTTAATATTTACGTATATATATATATATAATATTAATATATATCATATATATATATATATAATATATATATATAAATATTATATATATAATCTTCTATATATATATAATATATATCAATATATTTTATATATATTATAATAATATATACTATATAATTATATATATTTAATAGTATATATATAATATAAATATATATATATATACGTGGCAGGGAATCCCCTATTGGGATAGGAAAGAATCTTCTACCTGTCGTAAAAGGCGACCAGAGGACACATGATTGGTGGTTTGGTACCGGTACTCTTTTCCCAAAGAATGCTTAGTGCATCCTCAGACCTATTCGAGGATCTGCTTGTAAATGCCCTTGTACTTATATCGTGCACAGTTAGAAAACGTCTGGGTGCATGGAGAATGTTTAGAGTAATAAATGGTGAGAGAAAGTAAATTTGATCGGCTTGATGAATGTGTTCCAGGAACAGCTTTCCTATTTTCCCTTTTAAGTGATTGAAACGAAGATAGAAGAAAGTGGTGAAGAAGTGTGGTAATGAATGAAAATTGAAATTTTTCTGAAAGTTTAGTGATTGAGAGGGGGAGCAGGATGTTCAATTTCATGAGTGACTTGTGGCACATTTTTGTGTAATATTACTAAATTTAAATTTAAATGTTTAGAAAGGTTAAGATATGTTTGGTTTTAACAAATGGTCCATCAGTAGAAAATGGTGGTCTAATAGGACACCTAGAAATCCTGAGCCAGCACCACCTTTAAATAGATAATAAAATAGATCTGTCTTTGGCTTAATTCTACTTATCGACTGTTGATCAGACCTGAATGTTAATATCGGTCAGAGAATGCCTAGAACCTAAATTGGGAAGTAATGGATAAAGTCTAAGTTTTTAATTCACAGACTTTCCAAAACACCGCATCAACGTATATCCCAATACCTTACACGTAAAGGTTATCAAAAATGCTGAAATGTTGAGGGCTAATAATCAACAGAGAAATGCCAAGAAGCCCCCCAGTAGAGAGCTTCATAAGTAATCAAACCTGTGCGATCAAGAGAATATGGTTTGAATGAATTATGTTTGGAAAATCTCGATTTAAATATTGATTGAAATCTTGAAAAATTATCAGAATATTTAGGACAATAGGGCATATTAAAGGGAGGGGGAAGGGTTGAGTAGGGGGTCATTGGACTGATTTTATATGAGTATATTTCTTAATGAATAGGGAAAATACGAAGGTATATGTGAAGTGGAATATACGGTTCTCAGTACTAATTGACTTTGAAGTAATAAAATTGTAAAATTTTTTAAAATATAAAAAAATGTTAACATAATAAGAAACCATTATAAATATGAAATTGGGAGACTTCATAACTAGACCCCCTTCTTTTTTGTATGCTGTGTTTATTTCACCATATTTTTTTTTTATTATATAATAGTAGAAAATATATATTAAGACATCTCTTGAACAATTTTTTAAACATTCCAAATAGTAAATTTCTTTATTTAGAGAGTGTCAACTAAAAAATTTTCAATTCCAGTCAAAATTGGAATTCCCAGGTTTAGGATCAGAAAATGTTTTATTTAATTATACGAAAATCATCATTTCTTTTTTCATATTCTCAACCTCATACTCATTCTTCGGATTTACTGAAGTCAATAAATGAGTCCCGGAGCCGGAGCCGGAAGCCAGAGCCGGGTCCTATATATTTTTCATGAAATAATTTTTTTAGATAAAAAATTTAATTAAGCATTGAAGATGTGCTGAACAATTTTCAAAAATTACAGAAACCTTAGTCGGGATCAGATCCGAAGGTCAGAGCCGGATCGAAGTCGGAGCCGGAGCTTGATTTTTATATGTTTCGAAAATAATTTTTTTAAAAGATCTGCTGAACATTTTCAAATATGCAGAAACGTTATTCCGTATCCGGAGCTGAAAGCCGAAGTTGGAGCCGAGCTGGGTATCGAATTTTTTCAAAAAATAATTTTAGGTGAAAATTTAAATGCAAGCAAAAACGACTGAATCAATTTTCAATAGTACAAAGAAACTTAGTCAGATTCCGGAGTTCTCAAAGGGATTGAAAGTCGAGCCGGAGCCAGAGCACGGACCGAAGCCGGAGTCACGGAATCCTGGGTATGAATTTTTTTCAAAAAAATATTTTTTGGTGAAAATTTAATGCCAGAGACGTCTGAATCATTTTTCAAATATGCAAAGAATCCTTAGGTCGGATCTCGTGATCAGGAGTCGGCAGCCAGAGTGGAAGTGGTGAGCCCGAATCAGAGCCGGTGCCGGGTAGTTTGATTTTTTTTTTTCGAAAAAAATATTTTTTTAAAGTGAAATTTGTCTGCCAAGAGACGTGCTGAACAATTTCTAAATAGTGCAGAAACCTTAGTTAGATCCGGATCCGGAACGGAGCCGGATTCTGGTATAAATTTTTTTAAGAATTTTTTTTTTAGATGATAAAATTTGTTTGCAGAAAGACGTGCTGAACAATTGTCAAATAGTGCAGAATCCTTAGTCCGATCCCGCATCCGGAGTCGGAGCCGGAGTCTAAGTCGGAGCCAGAGTCCTTAATATATAATAGTATAAAATTGTTTGAGAAAAAATATATTTTTAGTGAAAAATTTATTGCCAAAAGTCGTGGCTAAACAATTTTCAAACATAAGTGCAGCAAACCATTATTCAGATCCGAGCCGAAAGGTGAATGTCCGGAGCCGTGATGCTCTGGCCGGAGGCCGGGGAACATATGGGTTATATAGGTGAATTTTTATTTCAAAAAAATTATTTTTTTGGGTGAAAAATTTATAGTCAGAAGACGCACTGAATTATCAATTTTTCAATAGTGCAGAAAAACCTCAATGTCCAGTGTACCGGACCGGATACCGGGATTTCGGAGACGGATACTCTGGCGTATATAAATTTATTTTTGTCACAGAAATAATCTTTCTAATGATTAAAATTTTTATTTGAGCCACAGAATAAACTTGTATCTGAACAATTTTCTAATATAGCTAGAATCCTTACTCGAATCCGGAATTGGAAGTTACGGAGCCCGGATTTCAAAAATGTTCGGAGATGGAGTCCCGGAGCCCCCCCCAGAGGGTATGGATTTTTCGAAAAAAAAAATTAATCGTTGAGAAAATTTTATTTTAGATAGAATACGTGTCTGAACAATTCACAATAGTTTCAAAACCATGAGTTTCGGAATACCGAGCCGGAAAGCGATACTCGGAAGTCGGAGCCGAGCTGTAAATGATGCGGATCCTGGGTATTAATTTCTTCAAATAAAAATTATCTGTTTATTAGGCCAAAATTGGCTATTGCCAGAAGCATCGTGTTGAACAATTTGTCAATTAGTACATTGCTGAAACCTTAGTCGGATCCGGATCCGAAGCCGAACCCGTAGCCATACCATGGTAGCCGGGTCGGGGTAGTAATGAATTTTTTTTGAAGAAATATTTTTTAGTTGAGAAATAAATTTATTGAAAGAAGATGTACTAGATCAAACACACTTTTCAAATAGGCAGGAACTCTTTGGATTGGATTTCCGGATACCCCGGAGCAGATCCGGATGTCGGATTCCAGGAGCGGATATGCCTTTAAATAAATTTCAAGAAATATTTTAGTTGAAAAAAATGTATTTGGGCCTGAATCTATTTTTTGCTGACCTAAATTTTTCCAATAAGTTCAAATAAAACCTTAGTCGGGAATCCGGATCGCGGCAGTCCGGAACCGGAGCCCGAAGTTCTGTTTATAAATTTTCAGATCAAGTTTTTTTAGATAAAAATTATTGCCGGAAGACGTGCTGAAACCAATTTCCAAATATTTCAGAAACCTTAGTTGGATCCGATGCCCAAAGTCGGAAACTGAGCCGGATTCTGGGTATTAATTTTGTTCCTATAATATTTTTTTTGGTGAAAGTTTATTGCCAGAAGATGACGTGCTAAACATTTCAAATAGTGCAGAAACCTTATCGATTCAGCGCCGGATTCTGGAAACCGCAGCCGGAGTATGAAACGGAACCTGATTCTGGGCATAAATTTTCAAACAATATTTTTTGTAGGGTGAAAAATTTATTGCAAGAAAGTACTGCACAATTCTCTCACATGTGCAGAAACTATAGTCGTAGTTGGAGCCAGGAGCCGGAGAAAAATAATTAATTATTTTTCTTTTGGGTTGTAAAAGAATATATCAAAGGCTTGAATTGGTGATTCCAAGTTGAAATATATTATAATTAATATAGTATATATAATATATATTATATATTATATAATATAATAAAATATAGTTATATGATATATATATATAGACTATATATTATTATATATTATACTATATATATATATATATATTAACTTATACTGTTTATATATATTTATATATATTATATCTCTCTAATATATTTAATTAAGATGTGGGTTATGAAAGAATCAGAGGTTGGGTGAGGTAGCAAGGATGGCGTTAGAGTAATGGAGAATGAAAGAGAGTTGGAGAGGTGCCCTATATCTCATCATCATGTTGTTTATTTTAGATTTGTGTGGCGAATCTAAAAATAGCTTTGAGGGATTAGTAGAGAGGATTTGGCAGTTGTGTAAAAGAGGGGGATTTTGAAAGTTCATTTTTGCATATAATAATGTTTTTATGGTTTTGAAATCAGTCGGTTGTTTTCTGATGTAAATAGTTAATGTTAAGATGGTGAGCAGCTGGACGAAAAGTAACTGAGTTCAAAATATTTAGAGGATTGATATGGGGATTGAAAGGGAACGGATGATGCAGTAATAGGAAAGTTGTATTGGTGAATGGATAGGAAGATGGCTGGGCAATTAAATCCTTAGTGGATGCAAAGGGAATTAAGTTGCTTGAGTGTGCTAGGTCTTATCATGAACGGTATGCTGATTCCTGTGTCTAATGTATTGTGTTATTTGAGTTCTATGCTTCTTGTTTGTTATAATAATTTCTGTAATTGTAATTAGATATTTGTGTATATGATTTATAGATTTCTTATATCATTGCTAATTAGTTCAACTACGGTATTTTTGAATGGGTTACTATGGTTTAACAGGACCACCAACCATATAGGTCAAGAGCCAGCCAAACTGTTTGCGTATTAAATTTGCAATGAATAGACGATGTAAATAATTTTCACTCGCGCCAGTAACTTCGAAATCGACAACAGCGTCGCTCGTTTATGAACAATGTACAGGAGGCTTCTACCACTATTGCGATCCCACACCCCAGAGAAATGATTTTCAAATTTCCTTGCTTCGATACAGCTGCTTTGAACTCAGATATCATATGATTCAAATCCATAGAAGTGTTTGAACCCTGCGGGACTAAACGGCATTCTGTTATGTTTGCTCCCAGTTACAGGAGCAACCAAGCAAAAGTCAAGGCACATCGAATATGGGCACAACATGACTATGATTACGACAAAAATATGCTTAATAAGAACGAAGAAAAATTATATATTTTTTCGCGCCAGGAAACTCGACCATCAGTGACAACAAGCGTAGCTGTTAAAATCTATATGTAAAAAACCACTAGTCCAGATCCGACACCCAGTTTTTAAGTTCCCTGCTCGATTCAGCTCCTTTGAAACTCGATACTTATTTAAAATCCAAAGATGGTTTGAGTAACCCCGTCTGGGCTGATATACGGCTCTTCAAGGGATGCTATGGTAACAGGACCACCGAACAAGGTCAGAAGGAAGGTACCAACAGGCCGCCGGCAAGCATGCTTTTTACGACAAATTTTGCAAATTTAAGACGAAAAAAATTTCTCTCGCGCCAGGACTCGAACTATCGACAACAGCGTCGCCGTTTAGACAATGTACACAGAGGGCTCTACCACTAGTCCGTCACCGCCTCCATCCTAGAAAAAGAACGCAATCTCGAAGTTTCAACATCTTCCTTGCTCAATAATCACTTGCTTTGAAACCGACACTTAGCTTAAATTCATACAGAAAGGGTATTGGAATCTCTTGCTGCGGGCTACACGGCATTCTTCTGGGTGCTCCTGGGTTACAGGAGGAACCGACTAAAGTCAAGGAACGCGACAAGCGCACAAGATGCTTGTTGCGACAAATTAGAAATAATAAGACGAAAAAAAAAAAAATTTTCACTCGAGACAGGAACTCGAACCATCGACAACTGCGTCGCCGTTAGATAATGTATAAAGGTGGCTCTACTACTAGTCCGATCCACCTCCCAGATCCAGAAGGCATCCTCGAAAGTTTCCAAATCTCCAGCCTCGGCATCTCTGCACATTCAGTACAGTTCCTGATCTGAATCCACGGGTTGATGCTTAAACCCCTGCTGTGCTATCAAAGCATTCTCAGGGGTGTTTCATGTGATACAGGGAGAAAACACCAAATCAAGGAAGCCGACATGCGCAACTAAGATTATGCTTGTTGTACAAGTTTGCAAATAATAAGGTATCGAAAATTTCACTCCGCGCCAGTGAGGGACTCAAACCATCGACAACAACGATCACGCTTGTTAAATAATGTACAAGGAGGCTTTACTACTTACTTAGTCCGATCCGCCATCCCCTAAAAATAGAAGGCAATCTGCGGAGATTATCAAATCGATCAAACTGCCTTAGATATAGCTGGTAATACGACAAACTCGCATACAATAATATTGAGCGCTTGATACATACCCGCGTACCCCTATCCTTGAGGGGCTACATGGCAATTATTAATAAGACAATGAAGGCTCATGAATTGCAAGATACAGGCACACCGCCTTAGATCCGTGAGCAGTGAGAGGCCGCACTAGAGAGCACCTAAATGACAGAGAAAAATAAAATTGCACAAAGGAGGCAGAAGGAGCAAAGTAGAATATCAAACTCAAGCGCCAGGAACACGAACCATCGGCAGAGACGACTACGGCGAGTTAGAAACAATGTATACAGAAACTTAAGATTCCGATCCGAACCTCTCCAAACGAGAAAGACATCTACTTTATAAGTAATTATACAAAGTCACATAGCTTACGACATCAAACTTGAGAGAGAAATTATAAATAGAAATGAAAACTATTAATTAAATCAATAGAGGTTAGCTTGGAAAACACAATAATATATATAAAATATAAATAAATAAAAAATAAAAAAAAAATAAATATAAGAAGGAAAGTATTTATAATAAATATATATATATATATATATATATATTATATATATATTATATAATAATAATATTATATATATATTATATATATATATATATATATTATATATATAAATATAATATATATAAATAATATAATATAATAATTATGAGAATAAATATATTGTTTTCCGATTCTAAAAAAATGAAAAAAATTTCCAAATGTTTATTTGTGTTGTTCTAGCATTTCAGGTTTCCCTTACATGAGATATAAAAAAAATTCATTAAAAAAAACCGAACAGATTTTTTAACTTTAATCTGTTGGTAAACCATATCTCTACATATAAAATCATAAAAGACTGATGTTGATATTAAATGTTTTGGTAGAACGTAAAGTGGTGTCAGCCATGGTTGACTATTCTCTGTCAAAAATTTTTGAAATACTTTTAAAATTATTTTTATTTTTCTTTAAAAACAAAGTTTTTCAAATAAGGTGTCTATCTAAAATTTTGATAGCTACACTAAAATTGAGTACATTTTTGGAATCAGATTGAAATATCTAGAAAATTAAAGATTTTATGGCAGTTTTTGAGGAAATTTCCATAACAAAAAAAATAATTCCTCTCTTTCACCCAAAAACTGTTCAAAAAAGAACAGTTTTTTAATTTTTTTTTTTCCATGAAATTAAAGATATTATAGTTGTTCATTCAAAAAAACATTTACGTTTTTGGTGCAGGGGGTGGAGGTCTGAGAGTAATTTGCTGTGAAATTGGCAGCCTATCATGCCAAAATAGACATCTTAATAATCGTTTATATATATATATATTATATATATATATATATAAATTATAATAATATATATATATATATATATAATATATATATTTATCTATACCTAATATATGATAATTACTACTATAGTATATATGTATAGTATATTAAATCCATTGTATTATATATTATATAATATTATATATTATATTATCATATATATTATATATATCTATATATATAATATAACTATAATATATAATATATATATATTATATATAATATATTCTATACATTATTATTATATAATATTATATATATACATATAACCCGTATATATATATATATATAATATAATAAATATAATATATATAATAATATAGAATTATTTATTATTATAATATATATATATATAATATGATTATATATATATATATATATATATATATATATCAATATATATAATAGTATTATATATATAATATATACTATATATATATATATAGTTGTTTAGCATCCCGATACCAAAATTTGAGGCCGATACCGATACCGATACAAAATACTCGCTATTTTTTCATTGCCGATACCGATAAATTTTTTAGGTGCCGATACCGATACGATACCGATACCGATTTATCCCTATATTTACCTAATATATATATATATAAATATTATATATATAGAAAAATATATAAATTAATAATTATATATATAGTATATAATAGAATATATATATAATTAATAATTAATAATTATATTATATATATTTTAGTATATATTATAATATATTAGTGATGCAGGTACATCCCATCCGCACATTATTAAGATCCGCCCTCCGCATCTGCGCTTCCCCTGCGGAGTGGCGCAGATTATTTATTGTCGAGATTTAAAAAAGAATTTTATAATGGAGACACTTGAAACTCTCAAAGTCAAATTAAATGAGAGACATGGAACTCGAATCAACTATGTAATGATGAATCATGATCTCACATCATGAAGTTTCAATAATAATTTGAGTCAACAGAGTCACATGAAATTATTGATGCCAAAAAAAATCTGCGCCTCTACAGCTTCTGCCTCCGATTTATTCCATTAATTTCAACGCTAAGGAAGAATTTTAAAACCGTTTCAATGAAAATGATGACGGTTTTAAAAAGAAATGAAGATGTCATAAAACTAGAAGCTAAAAAATACGCTTTAGTTCTGTGGAAATTAATACTGCATACTTATTGTCTAACTTACTAGGATGCTCCTAATACTCACACGAGGCAAGTTAATTTTTTTTATGACACAATATTAGAACAAGTTAAACGTCACTCTTGTATTGCAAGTTGAAAATATTCAAAATCCGATATAGTTATTTTTAATTCGCACCACCATTAAAAGGAAATAAACGAATCTACAGAGAACCAGCATCTTCTACAAGTAAATCATAACAGATTCACTGGAAGGAATTCCTACAGTCCAGTAGTAATGAAGAAACACCACCAATTACCGAAAAGATGTAGCGCAAATATGATTGGAAAACTATCACAAGAAAAAACGACTAGAATACATCAGTTGGTGGAAAGTAAGCAAAATGTTTACCCACGCTTAAGAAACTTGTTAAGGAATATTTGGCTGTCCTCCCAACTAGTGTTTCCAAGGTAAGGGAGTATTTTAGTAATACTGGGCTGAATAATATGAAATAAATAACGAGAAACAGACTCTAAGCAGAAAAGGCGTAAAATTGATGTTTCTCATGCACAACTTCCTATATTTACATTTCAAAACTAGTGCAAAAGTATATAATCCATTGTTAAAATCTCTTTCATTAAGGTCGGATGGATGGGGAAAAGGCTGTTGGGGTGCCATTCATGCGTTGGGTCCCCGCGCACCTGGTAACAATATAATTACTAGATTTGTCGCTAAAACCGATATATAATTAGGCATATATATATATAATATAATGATAATTAATATATATATATATATATATATATATTAATATATAATATATATATAATCATATATATATATATATATAGATAAATATATATATATCAAATATTATATATAATATCCGCATCCGCGGATGTTAAATCAATACATTCGCATCCGCAATTCCGAGATGCGGATAAAAGTGATCTGAATGCATCACTAAATAATATTATATTAAGTATATATATATATATATATTATATATATTATATATATATATATATATATATATATTATATATATATATATAATATTATTTAAAATTATATATATTATATAACATATAGTATATATATTTTATAATTCGCAGCACTAGGTGAACGAAATCATACTGTTCCTAAACTGCTGCGGTCCCAGTAACGTAGCCTTCGCGAGAACGTAGTTGCTCGCCCATTAAGATTCATTACACGTTTATTAAAAAATAAAATATGTAAAAATTAATATATAATCAGTGGGCGAACTCCGTAGTTATAGCTTTTTACTACTCGGCTGCCTCTCTCGTCTCTCTTCTCTCTCTCTCTCTCTCTTCTATATATATATAATATTATATAAATATATATATATATATTATAATATATATATATATATATATATATATAATATATATATATATATATATAATTATATTATATATAATATTATTATATTATATATATATATACACGAGGTAGAGTCCATTAAAATAAATCTAAAATAAATAAAGTAGTTCCTCTCTCTCATTTCATGCTTAAAGAGAATGGCAAACGATCAAAAAGGGTAACTTAAGAGATTCCAAAGGCAAACATATTTCAACAACAAATTTATAGGCTAGTTCTCACGCATACATCTCCGCTTATTCTACCGAATTTGAGCCGACGGTCCACCTTTTTAATGGATTGTAAAAAATAATCCAATTATTTAATAGCGATGAATTCTTTACACTCCTTTTGCTTCAATTTTAAATAATCTTTACATTTTATGATGTAATATTTTCATTCATTTGACCCATTTTCACAAAAAATAAGTGAAGATAATTTTATCGTTATCATTTTGATATTTGTAAGTATTCGATCGTTTTCTATAATAGTTAAACTCGTGCTAAGCACGTAGCAAGCACAAGTATTAGAGTCGCCTTTGAGATATATATATATTAATATATATATCATATATATAATAATATATTATTATATATATATATATATTATATATATGTATATATATTATATAGTTAATAATATATATATATATATATATATATATATTATATATATATATACCGTATATATATATATATATATAATATATATAATAATATATTATATAATATATATATATATATATATAATAATTATACTATATTATATATTATATATATATATATATATATAAAACATATAGTATAAAGCCGTTTTTTATTCGTTTTAATTTCTGGAGCCTTCGAAAACGTAAGAAGAATGGTCTCGAGTTTGCGTTGTTTTTGTCAAACTTACCGAAAATTTGTAAGAAATGCTTTCCAGATGTAAGGAATTTCCTTAATTTTATAAGGTTGCTATTTCCTGTGCTAGCCGAATATATAAGCACGTTCTTACGAAAAATGTAAACAAACAGGATGGCGGCGTGAGGCCCCGTCTGAATTGATGATTTTTCATTCAATATAAATTCTTCTCTAATATAATTTCTTCTCAAATGGAATAAATCAGAACAATAGTTGATCAATATCTAATATAAACTATTGTTATTTTTTTTTATTTTTGCTTATTCTCTATCACAATATGATCAATCCAAATAGCTGATTCCAATTGTTTAAAAAACAAAAGTTAAGCCTAGCACGAAATCGCGGTCGTTTAAACTGGAAATTCGTGCTAAAACTGGTGAGCATTTCTTATCGAGCGGTAAGCAGACAAATGACAAAAAACGAAAACGGTCTAAATTAAAAGCAAAGGAATACTAAAATTCATTCTATCGTATACTTCGTATTATTACAAATACGATTAAAGGAGATATAACTAGAAATTAGTTTCCCAAGTATAAAGTATTTGTGGGTTTGCTAATTTATTTATCGCAATCCAACTATAATACATTACTTGGGACTAATTTCTTTATTTCTATCTCCTTTTATCATAAAATTGCGAGTCTAAGGTCCTGCATACACAAGCCTTTGTTATTTGTTCTGATTGGAAGTTTTTCCATGAAGAAATCACCTTTCTCCTTAAATTTTCTAGCTTTAGCCTTTATCCCTCTAACATTTTTGATAAACTTGTTTACTCTTTTCTCGATAACACTAATCGCCCTAAAACACTATAGCATATGATGTTCCTAAACTTCTGTTTAGCTCGGCTTCCCTGCATTGGACCCCTTTCCAATGTTCTTCCTTTTCAGATTAAAACACATTTTAAACAAAACTTTCCACAAATGCAAGTTTTCTTATACTCATTTATTACAACAACTCAATGGCAGTGTTCTTTAAGATTAAGAAAGCATCTCCATGAAACTGGGTCACATATCGTTTAGACAAATTATATATGTGTGACGTTAAATGTCGACTATGTAGGTCAAACTTGTGCCATAAACTAAATAATGCCGAGACTTCAAAACACATAGGACATTTCCTCTTTCGAACTAGATCCTCTCATCTCTCAACCAAGAAATTTCGCTGTCAGAGATCACTATGACTCAATAACCCTATACCTCTTCAAAAAATTCTGCCATTTTGTGTCAAAATTCTTCTACATGAAATTTGGAATCTTAAAAAAAGTTGAACTTATATATTAAAAACACTTAAACCTACACTTAACAATCCATAGGTATTATTTCTTTGGCACTCCTGATTGCCAATAACTAATTGCCTGAAATTTCGTGCAAAAAACGAATACGAATTTCCTTATGAGGTTTTACTTTTGTTTTTGCAAGCAATTGGAATTAGATGTGTGATGGAGCCCGTCGATTTCGGATAAACAGAAATAATTAA
>JABUQX010067251.1:0-17500 GCA_015478945.1 Trachelipus rathkii | reverse complement strand
TTATCTTTGTAAATTTAGTTGTTATTTAATTCAATCCAATTAAACATTATATATATATCTAAATTTCAAAGCCGTGGGCTCTCTTCTATTATTTATCTAAAATAATACAGCATTTTAGAGAAAAGAAATATAAAACTAATTAGATTCCTTCGTAAATTCAAATATTGCCTAACATCACTACTATTGATTTAAATAATCTTTATTGCTTTCAACAATAATATATATCAGCCTTATTTACAAGTCCTCTTCTTTCCAACACGAAAGGCAAAAAAGAACATATATCAAAATTAATTTATTATTATTATTATTATTATTATTATTATTATTATTATTTTCTTATTATTAAGAGAATTTTAGTCGTATTTTTTGATATTGTAAGTATCGATCGTTTCTTTATGGCTAACTCGTGCTAGCCGGCTGGGTCGCCTTAAAAATACTATTCTTATATTTACTATATATATATATGTATATATTAAAATATTATATATATACTATATATATAATTATTAATATATATAGTTATATATTATTTGGATATTATTATATGTTTATAATAAAGTCTTTTTCGAATTTACATTTATCCTTGAGACTTAAGAAATGCTTAGGTTTGCGTTCGTTTTTGTTCACAACTTTACCGAACATTGTAAGAAATGCATTCAGACGTAAGGATTTCTTCACTTCTGTAAGGTTGCTTTCCGTGTAGCGAATTTTACGCCGTTCTGACGAAAATGTAAGCACAAGATGCGGGGTGTTAGTCCCCGTCTGAATTTGTAAAATTTTTTTCATTCAAATATATCAGTTTAAACTCATTTTTTCCAAATGCGCATAAACTCCATCACAATAGTGACCAATTGTCGTTATAAACCATTTTGTTACTTTCTGTTTTATTCCAACACCCACGTCTCTATCATCACAAAATGTAACTGTTGGAGACGTCGTCCTGGTGTAAGATGACGGTCCCCGTTTTAAATTGGAAATTGGGAATTGTGAGTTTTGTTTTGTTTTTAAGCACAATGACAAAACGAAACGGTCTAAATTTAAAAGCAAAGACATACTAAATTCATTCTTCGTAAACTCTTATATTATTACAATTACGATGAAGGAGATCATACCTACAAGAAATTCGTCCAAGTTAAGTATTCTGTGGGCTTGCTAATTTTTTATCGGCAAATCCCACTAATACTCTACAGCGGACAATTTCTCTATATTTCTATGCTCTTTTCATAAATTGCAGGCATCTAACGGTCCGCATCCCACAAGCCTTTGTTATGTTGTTTGATTGGAAGTTTTTCCATGAAAAATCACCTTTCTTCCGTAAATTTTCTAGCTTTAGCTTTATCCCTCAACATTTTTGTACTTTGTTTACTCGTTTCTTCAGATAACCATTATCGCCCTAAACTATAGCCTCATGTGTTCCTCACTTCCTGTTATGCTCGGGATTCCTAAAGGGGGGGAGTACGCAATCTTATTCCCACTCAGTCGTCATGGTTTCCACGCTTTTTCACCAATGCAGTTTTCTCAGATCTCTCAATACCCCATTATAATTGGCCAATTTCTTTAAGGTCAAAGGAAGCCTCTCGATCAAATTTAGGTCACACAATCCGTTTACAATATAATTTGTAGACGTAACGTCGACTATATATGTTAGGTCACACTTCCAGTCACCTTTTTTAAGGATTGAAATAGCTTATTTATTTGCGATGATTTTACCACTCTATTGCTTCCAATTATAAATCTTTTAGCTATTTATTATGTAATATTTCATTCTTTGACCCCATTTTCCCAAAATGAGCAAGATCGTTCCTCTTCATTTTGTATTTGTAAAGTAAATATTCCAAGCAATTCTGCTTCTCTTTAGTAAGCACTGCGCATAGGAGTCGCTTTGTATACTGTATTAATATATAATATTATTTATTTATATATATTATTATTTATATAATATATTTATATTATATATATTTTATATATATATATCATTATATTTATATATATATATATATTTTAATATATATTATTATAAGCCGTTTTCGTTTTTATATCTGGGCTTCAGAACGTAAGAAATGCCTCCGAGTTTGCGTTCGTTATTTGTCATTACCGAAAAGTTGTAAGAATGCATCAGGACGTACGGATTTCCTCATTCCTGTAAGGTTGCTATTTCCGTGCTAAAGCCGAACTTAGCCGTTCTTACCGAACATGTAACAAACAGATGGCGGGCGTGTTAGTCCCCGTCGGAATTGATACTTTTCATCAATATAATTCAGCGTTCTAAAATTAATTTCTTCATAAATTGATAAACTCCTTCACAAATAGTTGATCAATTATAGTTATTATAAACCTTTTTTTTTATTTCTGTTTTATCCAACCACGTACTCTATACAATAGCTGATTCAATTGTTTAACAAAGTAAGCCTATACGAAATCCGCGGTGTTTAACACTGGAATTCGCGCTAAACTTTGTGAGCATTTTCTTATCGAGCGTAAGCACATGAAAACGACGGTCTAAAATTTACAGCAAAGGAAACTAAATGCTTCTATCGTACCGCTTCATTTATTTACATTACGACTTAAGCGAGGATATAACTAAGCAATTTAGATCCAAGTAAGTATTTGTGGGTGCTAATTTATTAACTATCGCAATCCCACTATCATACTAGGGACTACATATCTTTATTTCTTATCTCCTTAATCTAAATTGAGGTCGGGTTACTCATCATCATCTGGCTATTGGTTTTTTTCTCCCCAGTTTTTTCATGAAGGAAATCTCTTTCATCCGTCCACATTCAAGCTTTTGACTTCACGCCGCCTAGACTTTTGATTAAACCTGTTTACTGTTCTCGATAACACTTATCGCCCTAAAACTCTAAAACTATAGCATATGATGTTCCTTGTTTGGCTTCGGCTCTCCTTGAATGACCCCTTTTCCAATGTTCTTCACTTTCAGATTAAAACATTTTAAACACAAACCTTTTTTATGCAGTTTTTTTATATTTTTATTAACTAACAACTCACTTGGCAGTTTCTTTAAGATTAAGGAAAGCTCTGCTTGAACTTGAAGGCTCAACATATTCGTTTACAAACTTAAATATGTGGTGGACCTGTTACGTTCGGACTATCATATTGTAGGTCAAACTTTCCAAATTAACTAAAGATTGCGAGCCTTCAAACACATCTTCAAACTAATCTCTCCATCTATCAACCACACCAGGAGAGTTTGCTGTCAGAATACCTTTCAAAAATTCTCCATTTTTCAAAATGGCTTCTACAGATGAAGAACTTAAAAATTTGGGATCTTTTATACAAAAACACTTAAGCCTACACTTAGCTCCATGGATTTCTTTGGCAACTCCTGTTGCCTGAACTAATGCTTGAATTTCGTTGCAACAACGAACACGATTTCTATGGTAAGCATTTCTTGTGATTATGCGCTAAGTTTACAAAAACGAACGCAATCTCGAGCATTTCTTACGTTTCATAAGCACAATGCAACAACCAAAAGCACCTTATTTAAAACAGGTAGGTCAGATAGATTACGGAATTATCAGACAATTACGGATATTTATTTTATTATATATATAACTATATATATACATATTAATATATATCTATATAATATATGTCTATATATATATATATATATATATTATATATATATATATATTTATTATTATATATATCTTATATATTATTATATAATATTATATTAAACCAAATTAGAAAAATTAGAATTTACAGAATTTAAGCCTTCGTTTTCAAGTCGATCGCTCATTTGAAAAATTTTTAATTCTTTGTCTTGATAGCAAAGGGCTTGAAAACCTTCTATCAAATCTTGCTTTTCGTGAATGGTGTTGATAGTTCAAAACCTTTCAACTACCAACCACTCTGCAGCAATGCGGGACATGGTATGTGATATATATATATATTATATATATATATATATAACTATAATTATATATTATATTTTCATATTATATTATATATTCATATATATTTATATTATATATATTATATATATATATATTTTTTTTTTATATAATATTTAATGATAAATTCCTTTCTAATTTTTCTATTTCTTCTCTCTTTCAGAAGATAAAACGTTGTATTTAATATTTTTTAGTATATTTTCATATTAGTTTTATTCCTTTAGAAATATTTCGAGATTGGACGATATAAAAGTCAAATTAAAACGCAAGAACATAGATAAATAATTATAGACAGGACAAAACAAGAGATAAGAATATCTTAAAAAGTATATGTAAATAAAAACGACACAAAGGAATTATTCAAGAAAACACACAATTGATGGACTTATTTTACAATTTGAAACAACAACGATGGATATCAAATATATTGCAATCTTCAATTAAGGCATTTAAGATTGCTTTATTGCTCTTACTCATTTTTAATAAATAATAGACCTAATATACTAACAAACAAAAAATGTCAAAAGAAGAAGAAAGAAGATTTTATCAATAACAATGGATAAACTAACTGACATGATAAAGTAACTGATGGATGTAAGCAAGATAACAAATGAAGGAAAGAAAAATGAATCTAATTAATAACCTATTGTGAAAAAAACAGGAAGAATCTTTTGAAGAAATTTTAGAATTTAAGTTAAAGTTGGCAGAGAAGTTCTCCAAGAAAAGGAAAAACTAATAGCACAATAATAGGAGGTTTGCCAGGGAAAGAACCAACTTAGAAGTAATGATGTTCCTTAATGAAAAGACAATGGACAGGAATGGAAGTAGAATTTTAATACATTAAGAAAATTAGTAGAATACAGAACAAGAAAGTTATTCTAAAGTACAAAAACACTTTTGACTTGCAAACAAAGGGAAGGGATCTTCAGAGATATGTAGCAGGTATGATAAGCAAAAGAGATTGGAAAACTGCGCTGACATTAAATAAGTGATCTAAGTACTCATACAACTTGATAGTTAACTCGCATATGAGGACATGGAAGAAGTAATTATAAATAGTTGAAAGGAATCAAAAATTTTTCCTAAACTAAAGATCATTGTAATTGATGGATCAGTAGTTTAAATTGTTAGGAAAAGAGCCACTAAAATGAATTGGATATATAATATAAATTTTGTACCATATGTAATACAATACTCGATAACACTGCATGATGTTACTGCACGAGAGAACGAACATTAACATTTTAATAAATGCGGGTTTGATAAACCGGATAATCATAAACAGAAGATTTGCTATTGCGAATGAAGAATATATGATGTGTGTTGGATGTAAAAAGAAGGAACTGTGATGACAAATTGTAACGAAATGAACACAACTACGAAGAAAACTAATCTATGATTTTTTCATTAGAAAAATAATGAAAAACATATTTGGAAAAATCACCTCACATTTATTGTACAGAAATGAAGATAGAATATGGGAACAGAAAAGAATTAGGAAAAATAAAATTAAATAGAACATTTTTTATAATAATGAAGATATAATGATCTAAAGAAATTAATTCAAGAAGATGTAATGGCTATAATAGATACAGGAAGTATAGAGACAGTATTGGAGATAGGATAACAAAATTGATTTAGTGGATTAACTGATGAGGATTACATATATTAAAGGCACACAAAGTTTAAAATGGCTGCTTTTTTGGGAAAAACGAGAATATAAATATTAAAAGAAATATTATTGCCTTGTAAAATCAAGGGAAAGAGTTTTGATTATCAATGTAATAGAGGGTGATATACCTTTATTACTTGGTAAATCAGCTATGAAAGAATGAAATCAAAATTAACTATTGAAGATGGAACAGTTGTATTTGTCGATTTGACTCTACAGAAAAGTGCAACACCTTGATAATGTATAGGAGGACCATTCCTGCATATTATTGAATAAAAACAAAAGGAAAATACCAAACATGTTGGATCAGTCAATTTAAAGAAAATTGGAAAAAAGAAAAAGATAGAAGAAAAATTGAAAAAATCATAGACACTTTTGCACATTGTTTGGAATTAGAAATGGTTGTAAACAATAAACATGCTAACGAAAAACAAGTCACGGAAGAAGAGTTTTTTGGATAATGTAGAAAAGAATTGGCAATTGTCTTGACGAGCTGCTGAAATATGTAAAAAATATAAGAAAACTCCACCAAGACTGTGGTAGTTTTGCCATTAGCCAAATACCGTTATATACGATGTACAATTAGATGTTGGCGATTTGAGGAATAATAATTTGGAGTATAACTAGCCAGTCACAAAGCCGCCTCTACACAGGCCAGTTTGGTTAACAAATAAACCAGTAAAGAAATCCTATGAAGTGGCTTATAGACAAACATGGATATATATTTTGGAGTCCTAATGTTTATGTCTGATTGCAGGAAAGGAATTTTCAAAACATTGAATATTATGGAAGCTTTTACTACAAAATGAATATCAGATTCAATGGTACGGGCGGCAGAAGCCCATGGCCGTATGTTTATGTGAAAGGTAGTTAGGAGTTACTTAAAAGAAATCATTCATAACTTAAAGGAAGGACTATGACAGAAACAAATAGGTATGGCAATGGCAATTTTTGTAAGATGGACTTACAACTTTTGGGATATTGCACCTATCCAATTGCTTTTTGGCGAAGAACATAGGATACCAAACATAGTGTAGTTTGCATATTAATTAAGTGAACGAGAGAACTGACTGACCATTGATTAAAAGAATTATAGAAACAATAGAACATGCTAGAAAAATACATTAGAAATGAAGTTCTGAGAAATAACGTGCATTGAGAAGTCCAAATCAGAGACTTATATCGTCAAAGATATAATATAGGTGAAGAGTATTTACAAAAGAAACATTGATAAAGAATGGAGAGAGGACCAGCTAAAATAATGTGTGTAGATGACCATTGGTCCGGTGTTTGTTCATAGTGTAATGAGGGGTGGATTGGTAGGTGATGGTGGGGTACGCTTTGTTGTTTGTTTGGTGTTCTGTAAACGTGGTGATTGCAGTGTGGAATTCTCGTCGCTTCATGTGAAATTAGAACTGAGCAGATTGAATATTGAACGAGCTTGAGATAAAGAAGATGAAGATGATGAATATGAAGAAAAGAAATGAAGCACTTTGATAGTAATCAAATGAGAATGGTAATGTACAGAGAAATATCTGGTCAACAAAATTATGGATGATTGAAACTAGATATGAAGTGAAATCAACTGCAAGAGAAGAAGAAGAGAAGATGGAGGAATGAATATGAAGAAATTGATCAAAAATTGTGAAAACTGGACTCGATCCACTTTAGTTTGAAATTACAGCAATAATTGAAGATATATTAAATTGTTATTCGTTTAGTAGAGTGGCAAGCCATAGTAAAAACTATAATAGCTGTTTTATAACATACGTATTTTCATACAGTAGATATTTTAATTATAGTTTCAAATAATTTGACAAAATTATTGACCCAATTGTAATGAAAATGAAGAAAATAGCGAGGAGAATCCGTTGGATTCAAGTTGAGGAGATAATAGATGCAAAGATAGTGAGATGAAGATTGAAGGAGTTAACTCAAGTTTTTACTCCTTCAAATGAAGAATTAACAAGCAAAATTGATTAGAGTAGACAATTGGACGAGAACAGGTTTTTGAGACAAGTAACTGATAAAGGTGAAGAGCAATTAATGTAAGATGGTTATTAGCTGAAAATTACTACGATAACACGAAAAAATTTAGCTGATTGGGTAGCTAAGGATATGAAGACAGTGGAAAGAAAAACGATGCAACCAATGTTTTCATCTGAAAGCAATGAACAAATGATTATTACCATAGCACAGCGAAAGAAAGGAAATTTAAATGCTTATGGATATTTCAGGCAGCCTACTTACAAGGAGATAAATAACAAGAAAGCTATATCTAACAACCACCACCGAACTTTGACAATGGTAACTGTTGAGAGATGAATAAAACCAGTATTCATGGATTTAAAGCAGCTGGTTTTCAAGGTGGTATTTTCATTGAAAAAAACAAGTTATTAAGTTAGGTTCACAACGTCAAAGGAAATATCAGATTCATCATTTTTCACTAATATAGAATTATTTATTGGTCGTACACATTGGTAGAGTTATGGGTGGAAAGTAAAAATTTGACAACAATTAATAAATTAAATTAACACATTTTTGAAATAGGGAAGTAGTCAAGATATTTAAAATTTAGGAGTTCCATTTTGTCAGGAAGAAACTTGATATGGAGCAAAATAAATCGGAGAGATTTACATTAATGAAATAAAACAAAAGCAAACTAGAACTTAATAAAACGAGAAGTAAAAGCACTACCACAAGTAATAGGAAATTAATTGGATGGCAAGAAATACAGGACCAGATTTATCTTTCCTATATAGTTAGTAAAATGAGCAAGGGAGGAAAAGAATTTATATTAAAGATTTTTAAAGAACTTCATTGATTAATAAAAAATTACAGAAATGAATTAATGATTTAATACAATTAATATGAGAACATTGAGAAATTCATCACCTTTGTGATTATCATTTGCTAATGAGAAGGAGACTAAAACACAACTAGGTTGTAGTTTTTGCTATGGGATCAAAAAGGAAACAATGATCCCATAATGTGGAAATCAAAGGCAAGTGAACTCAATTCAGTTCTATACAAGCAGAGGCACATCAGTTACTCTGAGGAATAGAACAACATTTATATACAAAAATGTGGGCAGGAAATTAATGATAAGATAAATATACCTTCTTAAAACAGATAGTAAGACCAGCTCGTAGTCACTCTAATGTCAGAAGAGCACAATCAAAAATAAACAGTCTGAGAATAATTATCATAGCAATAGCAGATATTTAACCCTTCAAGAAGTACCAAAGATCGAATGGAAAATGTGAACGTAATGTCAAATTTGCCTCCTATTTTCACCAAGATCATAATAAAAAAAATGAAAAATGTAACCCTCTTGAAGAGGAAGGATGAAAAGGAGTATAAAGCAAATAAGAACTTCTTACAAATGTAAGTGACAAAAAAGAATTGAAGAAGCCAAGACGTCGCAAGAATGGTACATTCTTATCATTCTTCTATTTCTTCTCTCTTCAGAAAAAAAAAATTCATCTAAATTTCTATTTATTTTATATTTGGACGTTGTTTATAAATTGTTTAAGAATATTTAAGATAACTTCCATAGAATAAAAATAAAGATAAACATTTAAGAATAACCTTGATAATAATTATAGACAAGGACAAACAAGTAAAGATATTTTAAAAAAGACTACTATGTATAAAAGAAAACAAAAGGACATTTATCACGAAAAAACACATTGATGAACTTAAAAACATTTTTAAAACAACAATGCAATAATCAAAATATAATTGCAAAATCTTCAATTAAAGGTAATTACAGATTTGCTGATTGCTTTTTATCAAGCCATTATTATATATATTAATTTAATATATAACTATATATTTAATTACTACTAACTACACTATCCTAATATATATACTAATAATACATATATTATAATATATAACTTAACCTCTTATATATTATTTATATATATTTTATAATATATAATATTTAATATTATATATATATATTATTATATATATATATATATATATAATTATATATAATTATATATCGAAATCACATCTTTAAAAGAACGCCAAATGCTGTGGTACGGCTAATATCTTAACGGGTTCGGCAACTTTACCAACTCCCCGACTAAAACTCACACTATTCCAAAAATTCCCGACTCACCGATAACCTCACAAATCGACCGATTACCCCGGATACCCGATACCCATGGTTATCGGCTGCATCACTTAATATCTATATATACTATTATATATTATAATTATATATATTATTATTATCTTATATATATATAATAATACTTATAAAATCTGCTATACTATATTAATTATATTATTATTATTATTATATATATACCGTATATATATTATATACTATATATATATATATATATAATATATTTATATAATAATTATATATTATAATATTATATATTTATCCACTCCCTACACCCCTAATACTACTATAATAATATACCTATATCTATATTATTATCCATCAAACTATTTTAACATGATGAAACATCATGTTCTCGGTATTTCTGATTGGTGGACAGAAACCCGTTATTGAAATGATTTGAAACATTACATTGATGAATTTGCTTATCTATATGAGGATTGGAATATACTTTCTTAATCACGGTGCATAACTAGTGAATATTATTAATTTTACAGCAAAAAAATTTGCCTAAAAAAATCAAATAAATCAAAAAAATCAAATAAATCAAAAAAAAAAAATCATGATTTTTTCATTAATCTACTGATTAAATCAATTTGATTTAATCAATGCCAACCCTGTAGTATTATTTTCCTATCTATTTCTGTCCCATCAACTTTACTTCAATATTAGATTTGCAACATAGAGAAGGGATGTTCAATTACAAAATGAGTGAAAGTCATTCAAGATTTTTATTGGAGACATTTATGAAGGAGCAGAACAATTGTGTGTAAGAATGATGACTACAAATGACAATACATATAGCTTTAATAGATTTTAATGAAAAAACAGATTTCTAAATTGTTTAGTGGAACAAACACAAGGTTCGGGTTTTGACTTTAAGTTTTCACTGTTACACGATTAAATAGATATTTGATTAGGGGATGTGTGGGGGGGGGGGGGGGGGGGTGTCACCTTTTTATTTAGATCATTTTTTTCATCTTGGTACTTCAGAACTGGACACCCCAGAAGTGGGTGCCCCGCAAACAGCACAAAATATCCGGGACAAACATTGGCATTTAGGGCATAAATATGTGTAGCGTACCCCAACCCAGCTCATCACTCTGCCCTTTTATGCGCCTCTTACGACACGCAGTTAGTAGAATTAGAATTCTTTCTTAACCTTTATCTTCAGGGATATTTTTTGGGCTATCACCAAAAGAATTTATTTTTGTCCATTTCTCTGCCAAAGGCAACGTTTTGTGTGTGCTAAGAAAATGACAATAAAAAAGGTGTGTCTACCCCTACTCTACATTTATAATTTGAAAATTTCATGTGGCATAACAGAAAGAAATTTATCCAACCTTTTTCATTTGTGAAAAACTATTCATCTATACGTATCCGTTTTTGAAAACTTGAGAATGAATGGTGACGATAGTTAAGACTCCAACACCTGCTATATCTTCTCTTTTACGAACCTCTAAATACTACACAATCTCTTGGCTAGTTCGAGTTTCTAGAGGAATCGATGTTTTTGTAGCTATATAGATTGCTCTTGCGGAGTTCATCCAAATTTATTGTTTTTTTTTTCAGATTGTTTGTTGAGCGATTATTTCTGATTTGTGTCATTGTTTTAATGACGTTATTAACTTTCATAATTTGGTTCAAAAACGTTATAACTTAAAATTTCGCAAATTATGAGATAATTTGTTCGCATTGACGAGCTAATATCTAAATTATTTAGCTGACTAAAATCAGTACACATTGAGGTGGATACCAAAAATTCCCCATTTCCATCCCGTTATTAATTTCAAAAATTTTTCACGCACCACTCTTGTTATTTTTTTTTCTTTTAATGACATTTATTATATTTGTTGTTTTTGCATTTATTTTCAGTTAAAGATTAGCAGCCAGAAGACGTCTTCTCCCAACAGAGAACTCATTATTATGAGGCAGAGTACTTTTCTAGGATCAAAATTATTGATACGAAAACATCCACAAAACTGTATAGTGGTTTCATGCTTAACTTTGCTTAATAAAAAATGTTAAAAACAGGGACAATAATATTGCAAAATCCTTTCTCGAGAATGAACTTTCCACACGTTTCCTCGCGATACTGCAACAGTTAACAATCTGATCAGGCAATCACGTGCTCTGTATTGTTGCGCTAAGTTTGTTAGTAAATGGGGTTTAACAAGTGTCACTATTCGAACCCCACACGGTGAAAACCATTTAGTGTTCTTCGGTAGAAAAGTTTTAATCTTAGCCTGATTTAAAATCCACTTCAACCCACTGGGTGAAAACCCACATTTAGTGTTCTTACTGCTGAGAAGGTATTTTAAATCATATGAAAGTAGTTTAAGCGTTCACCTTCGACTCACACGGGTGAAAAACCCGAGTTAGTGTTCTGATGTGGTACTACATTCGATTGAAAAGTATTTAAATGTTCCATATTCCCACACAGGAGTAAAAAACAATTTAAGTGTTCTTCTGTGATAAAGTTTTCTGATAGAGCGCTATTTAGAAATCCACACTTCTATTCATACAGGTTTGAAAACCATTTAAGTGTTCTTACTGTGCATAAAAAGTTTTCCTTATAAAAATTATTTAAGAGTTCACCTTCCAATTCATACAGGTGGAAATTATTTTAGTGTTCTTACTGTGATAAAGCTTACTGATAAGGCATTTGATCCACTTCGAATCATACAGAGTGAAAAACCCATTTAAGTGTTTTACTGTGTAAAAGTTTTACTAATAACAGCATTTAAGGTTCACATTCATTCTACAGCGTGAAAAACCATTTAAGTGTTCTGACTGTGATACAAAAGTTTTTACTGATACAAGTCATTTAGGATCCCATTCGAATTCATATACAGGTGACAAAACATTTAAGTGGTCATTACTGTGATAAAAGTTTCTTTTACTAACTCAAAGTATTAGAGTTACACTTCGTAATTCATCACAGGTGAACCACCATTTAAAGCTGCATTCTTACTGTGTAAAGTTTTATCAGAAAGTATTATAATAAATTCACCATCGAACCACACGGAGTGAACCCATTTACGACTGTTCTTACATTGGGTGATAAAAAAATTTAGTGATAAGACACATTCGAATCCACACGCGCCGTGAAAACCAATTTAAGTCCGTTTTACTGTTAATCAAAAGTCTTTAATCTAAACATCATTTTAGGAAAAGGACACATCTAACAAACCCACACGGGTGCAAAACCATATAAGTGTTCTTTCTGTTATAAAATACTGTTTTAATTATAAACATTAATTTAAAGTCACCTTCGAACCCCACAGGTGAAGCCTTCCAATAACTTCACACCGAAAAACTCAAAACATTTGAATCTTTATTAGAGATTTGGTGTTAAAATGAACATTGATTGTTCGACAGTCCTGAAATTATTTTTTCAAAATATTAATTATTATAAATTTACTGTATTCTAGGATTAGTAAATACTTATGTATTAGCTCGTCTGGTAGATTGTATGGGCGTAGTAGCTTAGGGGACTGAGCTCTATAGTCTAGATATTTTACATGAAGCCTAGATTTGTTAACTCGGCGAATGCACCGTCTTACTTCGTCATTCAGAGGTTTGTCCTTTTAAACCTACCCAATAAATGATTCCGAAGCAGAAGAATCTATATCCATATATCCAAAAAGGGAAATTTTACATTTGTGTATTTTCTTCAGTTATTTTGTACACATTTTCCACCTTTTGACAATTCAAAATGTAATGCTGATTGAAAATTTACTTTCTATACTCATTCAAAGTTTAAAAAATCATCCAGTTATATATATAATTAATTAGATTTTCCGGTATGCTAATTTTTTTATGCCAATTTTATTTTAATTTATATTTTCTTTTTATACGAGTTACTGTTTTTACGGGGATTAAACTGAGAGATAACTGATTTGTTTCGTTTTTAGGTTTCTTCTTCCTATGATAAAGCTTCCACAGCAACTTATTTGTTCATGTTCAGGTTGGACAATACCCGAGTGTGCGGCCCCCCAAAAAAAAACCTGCCCGTGTCGTTAGATTATTGCGTCTTTTTTATTTATATTTTTTATTTTTATTTTGAGTATGCCAACAAAACTAATGATTTTTTTTTAATCAATTTAGTATATAGTATTACTGATAAATTAATTAATAGGTCATTACAACTTTTACAACACTAACTTCATTGTGGTCTAAAATAAGACTTATCTTCCCTCTGCTGGAATAATGTCATTCTGTGTCATTGGTGAAACTTTTGTTAAGGTTAAATGGATTGCTATGGTTGTTACTGTTATTGATGAGTCAAATGACCATACAGGAATATCGTAAGCTACACGTAATTTTTATATTAAAACATCGTCATACCAGTTTGGGCTTCTTCGAGTTAGTGTTAGCCCCCAATAGTTACTGTAGCTGAACCTAGAAATCAGGAAGGGTTGCCTGGATACCTACCACTCAACAGCTGCCCACCCTACCAAGAGGGCTTTGGGGTATTTTATGGTAAGCAATGAGAGCTTTGGAAGAAATATATACGGTATGGCTATTAGTAACTTTAAAGCCAGAGTAAGGGCACCAATCCTAGCCAGTTCATATTTATATAATTATCAGTTGATGGCACGCATTATAAATTTTGATGAGACGACTTAATGTAATTTTGACAGTGAAGCTGACGATTTATCGAAAAAAGTTATCTTTCCCCAAAATTCTCTCGTCTTCTCTCTCTCTCACTCTTTCTCTCCTCTATCTCTCTGCTCTCTCTCTCTCTCTCTCTCTTCTTCTCTCTTTCTTCTCTCTCCTCCTCTCACATTCTTCCCCCTAAAACCTCCTTCCACTACTCTCTCTCTCCTTCTCTTCCTCTCTCGTCTCTCTCTCTCTCTCTCTCTCTCTCTCTCTCTCTCTCGGCTCTCTCTCTCTCCTCTCTCTCTCTCTCTCCTCTCTCTCTCTCTCTTCTCTCTCTCTCTCTCTTCATCTCTTCCTCTCTCTCCTCTCTCTCTTTCTTCTCTCTCTTCTCTCCTCTCTCTCTCTCTCTTCTCTCTCTTCTCTCTCCTTCTCCTCTTCCTCTCTCTCTCTCTCTCTCTCTCTCTCTCTCTCTTTCTCTCTCTCTCTATACCTGATGAATCTCTCTCTCTTCATCTCCTACCACTGAGGAGTTCTCTCCCTCTCCCATCTCTTCTCTCTCTCTCTCTCTCTCCTCCCTCATCTCCTCTCTCTCTCTCTCTCTCTCTCTCTTCCTCTCTCTCTCCTCCTCTACTCTCTCTATCTCCCTCTCTCTTTTGGAAAGTGAAATAGGTTTAAATTAATATTTTAATGGCGTTAAATCATATATGTATATGAATGATGGGAAATTAGAGACAAGCGGTCGTAGGGAGGTCTTAGGATTGATGCGGGATCGAAGAGGGTGGAGGTCCTTTCTTAATGTCAGCTAGTTGATTTGGTTTTGTGTGGCGACATCTGGATAACATTTTTGAAGAGGATTGGGAGGGTGTGTAATAGGGGTTTAAAAGTAAATGTAGGTAATAGTAAAGTGATGGAAGTGGGTGAGGAGAGTTTTCGGTGTGAAATCATTGAATGGTGAGCAAATGGAACAAATATGAGTTTAATATTTAGGCCAGGGGTGGCCAACCTTGGGCATGTGCCAAACGCAAACGTGGCGCATTTGGTGATTATACGTGGCGCATTGCATCACCGGCGCTCTCACCTTTTTGGGAGTTTTCTATATTTTACTGGGCTAGTTCATCTATTTCTACGAATTATTTAATGAAAACTAAAATTCATTCTATTTCAGAATTTACTATACTCTGGGCAGATAATGTTTATGCTTTTTTATTTGTTTGTTTTGCAGCTCGACTCCTCATATTCCCAACTATATCTCTTCCCGCCCAACAACTCATTATTTGAACACTGATTTTAAAATACCTTGTAATCAAACATCGTCAATGATCTCAGTTGAAATTTGTGATCATCCCAGTGACGATGAGGCTAGTGTTTCTCTCATTATTCAAATTACTGATTTTATTTTCTTCATAAGCAGCTATTAGAAATTAGTGCACGTATTTTTTAATCAAAGAATTCTAAAATTATATTAATTAATAGAGAAATCACTATTCTGTGATTTTCGTTCTGGTGGTCTTGAGTTGTGGATCGTATTAGAGGTTGTGTGCTGGTGCTAGTAGGTGGCGTCGGGTTCGATTGTTAGTATTATATACGTGGTGGTATTAATGGGTTTCAGTGTGGCTGGCTTTTATTGTGTGGTGCGTGTTTTATTTGTGTGAGTGGTGTTGCTGTGTGTTATATCTTATATAATATTATATACAACAAAACCCTACAATACTACAAATCAACACAATATATTATATCATCCTACTAAACCACATACCTTACCACTATATTCTAACAAACCCTAAATAATACCACTACCATACCTCCATACGCATATATCCAAAGGCGCACTCTCAACTCATCTCTGTAATAACAAACTTTGGCGCATGGTATACAAAAAAGGTGGCCCCTGATTTAGGCTTTATGGATGAAAAGGGAAAGATAATGCGTTGTAGTAAAAAGTTGTGAACTGATAGGAAGGTGGTGTTTCAATTAGATCTGGTGAATCAAAGGGGGACTAAGTCCTGAGTGCGCTGGGTCTCTATGTTCTTACCGGTTGATGTATCAGTAGTTTAAACTTACGGTGGGAATAAGAAGTCTCCTAGATTTTAAAAGCTACAATCTTTTATATGGAGGCATGTTAGGTTGACGAGAATTGATAACATGAGCAATGATGTGTTAAGAGTTTTGTGTTGAATGAGAAAGGGCGTAAATGAGGACTCACAGTGCCTGTAACAAGGCTAGCTTGGTATTGCGTCACATCGGAAAGGAAGCCGAGCATTTGATGTCAGTTGGTTTAAGCGGTGTATAGTTGGTGAAGGTGCTACCGGGCAAGGTAAGTATGAACGCTTTTAAGTAATTTAAAATCTTTGAGCTATGTCATTACTAATAGCTATTTTCTCCCTCTATCTTCTGTCCATCCACTTACATTCAGACTACTATTTGGAATGGAAGGGGAGATGCGTAATCTTAAATAGTTGCAAGTCATTCAATTTTTTAATTTGAGAATATATTGAGAGAGAACATTTGGAATGTAGATGATGATAAAAAATGGTTCGCGTTTGACACGGAAAATTATGGGATTGATGTTTCACTGAAGAGTTTTTGAAAAACAGCTTATATTTGATCTTTCACGGGAGGTTGGATTTTTGAAAACTACCACCTTAAGATTCTGTACTGTTCTGCCGATCAATATGACACCTCCACTTCACCAGACGCCCATGATATAGTTGGGGGGGGGGGTCACCTTTCTTATTTGATCATTTTTTTTATCATTGGTACTTCGAACTGGGTGGGTAGTTGGCGACACCATGACCAAATCTCCGAACTGCACTGGCATTTTTCGGGCATTATGTGGTGGAGCCAACCAGCTACCTTGACCTCTTTATGAGCCAACATCGTACGAACGCCAGACTGACGTTGCTGGAACTTCTTCTTACTTTATCTCAGGGATATTTTTTGGGGTGCCCAAAAGGAATCTTTTACATTTTTGTTCATTTTTCTCTTCTGTCAAGACACACGGTTGTGTGTGCCACACGACATGATCGAAATAAAAAGGTGTCTCTACCCCAACTATACATACTCTAAAAATTTCATGTGATCGGAATACGAAAGAAATTTATTCGCAACTTTTTCATTTATGAAAACTATTTAGTTGATTAGAAAAATCTCTCTCATTTT
>JABUQX010067250.1:15000-17500 GCA_015478945.1 Trachelipus rathkii | reverse complement strand
CTAATTTCTCACTATTCTGGCCTAGGAAATCGTTGCAGGGATTTACTCTTCGACGTGAGAGCAAAGCTGGACTTTCATTAATCGAAAGGTACAGCTAACCTCCTTTGCAGTTCTTATATAATATACCTATACTATAAATCTTTTCTGCGCACTTACTTGCCATAAAAAATTTTCATATAACAAACTTTCTGTTAAAATCTGTCTTTCTATCCTTATTCCTTCTGAAGTCTTTACAGATTCTCCAACTTATGAATAAGGCAATCTCTTCTAGCTCCTATTTTCTTAAATAACTTATCAACCTTATGGTAAATTACTGGCTCACATTCTCACATCTTATCACCTCTACCTCCCTCAGGAATTGTCCTATGTCATTTATGCCCTATATGTTGTATATTAACATTCGATCGTATATAAATATATATAGGTGCATAGGGCCCTCCTGAAATATCTACGAACGTTTAGGAAGCGGTGCACCGGATGGTGCATACATCCTCCCGAGTTTTATGAGTAGAGTTAGTGTTCCTGGCTACTTATCCCCGCCTCTAGTGATTTACAACTATATATTTCATATTCTATGTCTCATTAACCAAACCTTTCCTTATCTAAGTGTTAGGATATAGCACTAGCCATAACAGCCAACTTTATCTCACTCATGAGAAAAAAGGAAAAGCCGCTTCTGATTATTCTAAACTATCGCCCTATAACTTATATATATTATGTAATATATTCTTATCTAAGATATATACTTTGAAACTCTATCTCATAACTCTCATTATTTTTAGTAATCATTGGAATTATATATCATCTATAACTCATTTTACTCGATCGCCAGTACGGCTTTTCACGCTCATCGATGGTCTCTACTGTAGCGATTAATATTCTTTCCTTAATCTCACTTTCTGAAATATTTTTATGAGTGATTAGCCCCTTTAGGAATAACGGGGAGATACTTGTCAGTTAGTGATGTACGCTTAGAATATATCCAAATAAGCATTTGACGTGAGTTATTATGCAACGTATATACGTTCTCACCTATTGAGCCTCTCCAAGCTCCCCTCCTTTTATATATATTGGAGATTATTCTATCATTTCTACTTTGTAATATATACTATTTAACTTATTAATTGCTCTAGGTATTCTTTCAAATACTATACTCATGGATACATATAATCGGTCATGTTTTTGATGGCGGCGACTTTCTTCTTCCTTTAAAATGATTTTAATTGTGTTATTATCTACTCTAAGGCGTTGTGTTCGATTATCTTTTCTCATTATACTTTATATTATATATTTCTATATTAATATCCTAACTATTATTCTCTTCCATAAATGATTCTTCAACTAACAAGCTATGTGCAAAAAAATTGACATTCATACTCATATTATGCCCGAAAAAATCCCAATTACTGGTTCGTAATCATTTCACTAATGCTGTCTACCCTTTTACTTCTAGAATTGCCCTTCTGTCTAATCTTTCCGATTTTATTTTCTCAGTAGTGTATTACTGGATAGATATTATCCGGGTGGTGATAGTGTACGTTACTGATACCTTGTAGAAATTCATTAATTCTTAAAAATTCAACTTCTACAAAATCTCCTCATCTTAAGGATACATTCAACTTATGCCTATATCTCTTTAAGACGTGTTGCTACTCAGAATTCTCATGTTAGATCAATATGATATAAACTCAGGATCACTTGGCACTTAATAATAAATAAAATTGGGCAAACCCTCAACACGCACTTTCGAAACATCTATCTTTACTACGCATATATTATCTTGTCGTGCTGATTGTCATTAATGTGAAGCGGCCCTATTTATATATAATAATAAAAAAGACAATTCATAAGTGAGAAATTGATTTAAAAGTATTGGAAACTGACGAGACTTGTGTATATACAATGAGTCGTGTTCGCTCTCGTCGTCACAGGTTGCTCTAATGATTACTATATAAATCATGAGGTCTTTCATACTCACGCTATGTATTGAGTATATAGTAAGATTCTGTACATTACTTCACTTAAATCTTAGGGGGGGTACTCTCTGGAGTTTTACATACTACTCACGGCTATTTATTATGAATAGGGTTCTCACGTAAGTATCAATAAATGGTCACTAAAAAGGTAGAATAGTTAAATTTGTCCCTATACTTCTTCACCAGCTTCAGCTTGTGACACCTCTCACTCACCTTCAATTCGTATCTTTTGCGGAGACCCACGATAGTGTATTGTAACTATAACCTGTGCTCAAATATATATTCAGCTCACACCTCGACGACTGTCTCAACCGTGAGAAAGTGGTGAAAGATAATATATTTACTAAGCAAAGTGCATTAAATAATTAACTAAGTAGATGTTTTATACGTGATGAAATAGTCGGACTAGATAAACAGTATAGTAGTGATACTTCGAGTAAATAAATACTTATATTAATTTACACTCACCGGTATCAGAGAAGTAAAGTGAATAAGCAACCACTCACCTAAGCTCGAAATCTGGA
>JABUQX010067250.1:0-5000 GCA_015478945.1 Trachelipus rathkii | reverse complement strand
ATAATTATATATTATATATAAATATATATATCTAATATATATATTTGATTATATATATATATATATATATATATTATATATATATATAATACTATAGATATATAATATTATATATATATATATTCTGGTTGCGAAAATATGTGTTGTTTCATTAATTTTTAAAGTTTACTCTACTATATATTTTTTTTATAATCTTTGCTTGAATGCATTATTTGGGCAAAGAGGAAGGTGAAGAAAGAAAAGAAAGAATAATATTATTCCCTTCAAACTATGCTTTTGTTACCTTGACATCGCTATTTTCAAACTGATCTATTTGCATTTCAGAGAAAATTAATACTTTTTAAATACACGACATATTTTTATTTCTTGAACGTTCTGACAACTTAGATGACGAAATAAATGCAGAGAACGTAAGCTCAAGTATCAATATAAGTTAGTTTGGATAAGTTCATCAGTCTTCTATTAGCTGTTCAAGTGGAGATACGTTTCTCTTGATAGGTGCCATTCCAGCCTGATGGTAATTAAGAGATTGCAAAATCATTGTAGGAGCATTTGTTATGTATGCTGTGAATTTAATAAAGACACTTGCAAAAAAAGTAGAAAAGTATACCGCTGTGGAATACATATGCAAAATGCGCGAGGCCTATAAGGCATATGTTGGCATGCCTATTGGCCACCAAGACAAGCAATTATCACCTTATTTCCCTGCGAACTTTTGTAACAGAACTCTATGAAGGGTAATCATATATATATATATATATTATATATATATATTATATAATAATATTAATATATATATATATATATATATATTAATATAATATATATATATATATATATATAATAATATATAAATAATATATATAGTTTTGCTGTTCCCGAATTTCATGGTATTTTTAAGTGAAAATTTTGAATTATGTAGTATTTTTTTAATACCACATGGGAGTGAAAGATAAATTTAAACGTTGTATATTCTTTTCTTTGCAGTTATGTAAAAAGGAAAATAGAGCCATGAAATTTTGCAATTCTTTCTAACGAATTTGGGAGCCAACTGACCATCCGGCAATTGTTTTCTTCTGTTTTTTTATGGACCAATCCAAGCGTGCGAACTGGCAAAATGCGCCTACCAATCGTAACAATACCCCGACCTTCCGCCATCCACTGCCAAAGTCCACACTCTCCTGAGCTTCCCTGACCCATTCCTCAAAGGGAGACAGCCATGCTTGTCAGAAGAAAGCAGCAAATCAAAGACAATGAAGTCGTTGAATGACTGAATATAGTGTAAAGCTGAGGAGAGAATACCCATATTCCCCAACAAGAAAATCATCGACTTGATAGAGATCCTGGTCCTCAGAAAAGTCCAAGCGAGCTTTTGAAATGTCGAGACCTGGCGGTGGAATTTTTACATGAAAGTGTGAATAGTCCAAGTTTTGGGAAAAACGTCAGCCATCTTTTTCACATTCACCAGTCAAGATGGGCCTTGTACTTTGCCACAATGGACAGTTGTTTTGAGGACTTGGAATTTACTGTACCCCTGAGGCCGCCTCTTCATGAATAGCTCAATCGAGGTCTAAAGGTTCTACATCATAACGGGAACATGTATTCATCTCTTCCCTTGGCTCACTCGGTGCAACTCAAATAGGAACACAGCAGCGTGAAGCTATAGCTAGAAAGTCGCCTTGAAAATATGAAGGACAACAATTGGGAAGTTATCGGAGGTTTCAAAAATGGTGACCTTCCTGGATGGGTCTCCAAGGCGGGTTTATCAGTTTCCATGTTACCTTGTCTCTGGTGGAACCAGCAGGGCCTCACAGCAGAACAATACCAAAGCTGGATTGGCCAAAGGCGGACTGAGTTCGTTACCTAAGAAACAATGTTCAAATGGGAGGCTATGTTGGAAACCCAGAAAATAGTTTCCTCCACTACACATAAAATTAGGCCTCATAAAACAGTTTGTCATAGCTCTAGAGAAGGACAAGGAGTCTCCAACCTTCATCTGGCGGCAAGGTTTCTTCCCTAAGCTGTCTGAGGCAAAGGTCAAAGCTAGCAGTGTCGTCGTCGGACCATAAATAAAAAAGATCATAGAGTGCAAGTTCCCGAAGAAATGCTGACTGGGACACCTAGAAAATAGCAGTTTGGAACAGCTTGTTGCAAGAGGTTCAGTGGTTTCTTGGGAATCACAAGCCCGAAAACTATGAGGAGCTCGTTGAGACCTTGGTCAGGAACTACGTCAAAATGGGTTGCAGGATGTCCCTCAAAGTCCATATCCTTGATGCTCATTTTGACAAAATTTAAGGAGAACATGGGGGCGTACTCAGAGGAGCATGGCGAGCGATTTCACCAGGATATTCTGGACTTTGAACTTCGCTACTACCAAGGATCATATAACGAAAAAATGTTTGGAGACTATATTTGGGGATTGATTCGTGAAAGCAACTTACCGAATAAACATAAATCTAGAAAAACTTCTCACTTATAAATACTTTGAGGTCTCTGTTGTATAAACTAATAATAAATAAATGCTACTTTTGAGGTATATAGGTCGCTATTTTCTACATTGTGTAACGGATTTTGATTATATTACCAATTTTTTATATCAGAATTGGTAAATTTGTGAAATATCATTATCCTGGTCACAAAATCAAAATTTGGAGGAAATATTAGCCATTCTTTATACCGCCAATGTATAAGAAAATTAGAAATTACAGTTTTTGCCCAAAGACAAAAATATGTTGCATAGTGTAATTCACAAGGGGAAAAAAAATTCCATATCCGAGTAAAAAAAGGTAGACAAAATTCACGTCTTGCATGGCCTAAGGGTGCAGCGAGTATGTTGCTTGGCATAGGGCCTGGGTCCGATCAGTTTTTTGTATCCTAGGTATCAATTACCTAGAGAAGTTCCCCTCCTTAAATTGGAATATGACCATGAATGTGAACTTTTCTCTAAAAACAAATTTGTAAAAAAAGTGGGATAAATGGAAAAGTAGAAAGATTGCCCCAGATTTAACCACTTTAATACTTTTAAAAATGAGCATAGCGGTCAAGTCTCGGGTCAAAGGGCTAATCGTTGAATTATTGAGACTAGATACAGAAACTCGTTACTCGAATTCTCCTCAAAGAGGATGTTATGGGATTAGAGATTTCAAAAGAGAAATGTTTATTGTGAGAAGGTTGTATGTATATTGTGTATAATATAATTAATATTAAATATTATATTATTGTTTATATTATTACTGTATATTATAGTTGTATATTAAACTTAATAATATAATTTTTCTTCCTGAATAAATGTTTACAAATTGAAATTATTATTATTATTATTATTATTATTATTATTATTATTATTTTATTATTTTATATTATTATTATTATTATATTATTATTATTTATTATTATATTTATTATTATTATTATTATTATTATTATTATTATTATTAGTAGTAGTAGTAGTAGTAGGTTTCTTCTTCTTCTTCTTCTTCTTCTTCTTCTTCTTCTTCTTCTTCTTCTTCTTCTTCTTCTTCTCTTCTTCTTCTTCTTCTTCTTCTTCTTCTTCTTCTTCTCTTCTTCCTCTCTTCTTCTTCTTCTTCTTCTTCTTCTTCTTCTTCTTCTTCTTCTTCTTGTTATTGATATTATATTATTATTATTATTATTATTATTATTATATAATTATATTATTATTATTATATTATTATTATTATATTATATTATTATTATTATATTATTATTATATTATATTATTATTATTATTATTATAATTATTATATATTATTATTAATATTATAATTATTATTATTATTATTATATTATTAATTATTATTATTCTTAAATATAATTTTTACTATTTTATATTATTATTATTATTATTATTATTATTATTATTATTATTATTATTATTATTATTATTATTATTATTTTTATTATTATTATTATTATTATTATTATTATTATTATGTATTATTATTATTAATAGTAGTAGTAGTAGTAGTAAGTAGTAGTTAGTAGTAGGTAGTAGTAATTTATAAGGCCGCATATTCAAGGAGCAGATCTAAAAAACTTGAGCATATTAAATCTAAAAACCTATGAACTGTCTCTAAATCAAATAAATAGAAAAATTAAATGTAACAGATTTTCTTGGAAATACATAATAATAATAATAATAATAATAATAATAATAATAATAATAATAATAATATAATAATAATAAAATAATAATAAAATATAATAATAATAATAAAATATATAATAACATAATAATAATAATATAATAATAATAATAAATAAAATAATAATAATAATAGTAATAATAATAAAATAATAATTAATAATATAATAATACTAATAATAATAATAATAATAATAATAATAATGAAATAATAATAATAATAATAATATAATAAAATAATAATAATAAACAATGAATAATATAATAAAATAATAAAATAATAATAATAATAGTAAAAATTAAAAAATAATAATATAATAAATGAATATAATAATAATATATAATAATAATAATAATAATAATAAAATAATAATATAATAATAATAAAATAATAATAATAATATAATATAATAATAATAATACAAATAATAATAATAATAATATAATAATAACTAATAATAATAATAATAATCTAATAATAATAATAATGATAATAATAATAATAATAATAATAATAATCATCAGAATAAGATTTGAAAAATAGAAATCTTTTTAATCCTCTTCGGGTGATAATAAAAGAATAATCATAATAAATAATATAATCATAATAAAAATAATAATAATAATATATAATAATAATAATAATAATAATAATAATAATGATAATAATAATAAATAATAATAATAATATAATAATAATAATAATAAATAAGATACTTTCATCATGATAATACTTATAATAATATTAATAAAAATAATGATAACAGGCTGTGGTAGTGTACAATGTGGACATTAATAATTAATAATAATATAATAAAATAATAATAATAATAATAAT
>JABUQX010067249.1:40000-45999 GCA_015478945.1 Trachelipus rathkii | reverse complement strand
CTTTTTTTTTATTTGCAGAGGTTATGGTTTTATGGTTTTACACGCTAATATTGGGATCTCTGACCACACTTAAGGTATTTATTTGGTAGGCACTTATATCTGCTTAGAGTTCAAATACTTTCTCTCCAACAGCATCATCCTGCCTATGCGTTTTTTCTGGCAACTTTGATTCGGGCCTGATTTAGCTGGGAGGGAATTCCGCGCCGAACCCGAGTATCAAACAGCACTATCATGATTGAAAATCTATATTCGGAATGCAACTAGACAGTATCAGTGAGCTACTGAGTAATTGCGCTTTCACGGCTTCACTGTCCTACTATATAGGTGGACGAGACTGTAATCGTTTGACATATATATAAGGATGTAGCAGTTCATTCTACTTCCTTTCCCGACTAAATATCTTTCTCTCCTCTATATATCCACTGATAGTCGATACGTGCTAGATGTCTCAGATGAGGTCCATATCAGGCTAGAGACAGCGCGTCTCGAGGGAGATAGGAAATAATATTCTCGTTATCTCTACTAATCACTCTCGCTAATTTTCACTACAGTCAAGTATAACTTAGATAAATCAGTTATGCAGGGATAATATAATACTCACTTTATACGAACGAGCAAAGCGGCTATTCTACATGCAAATGGACAAGTGCGCTAACCTCTATATCTATGGACTCTACCTACACAAACTAAATCATTCTGAACTACTACATTGCCAATATAAACTAATCTCTAACAATTATTCTGTAAATCTATACTCATATTTTGCACCTCTTAATCTATTCTGATGGCTCTAGAATTGGAGCTAATCCATCTCCTCATCAACTAAAAGTAGTATCAATACTAACTTCGGCCTACTATATAATATAATACTATTCATATTTTATCACTATACTTAATCATCACACACCGTATTGGTAACCGATTTCATGGTCAATATCCTCCTCCTTCTATATACTTATCTCTTCATATATAATACTATCATACTCGTCAGGTGTCCTTAATGTCTTTATACCTGTTATGATTCCATTTGATACGGTGATAACGGGCTCCCTGAGAGATAATCTTAATATGATATAACGTATTAATAGTATAAGTATATAGTATATACTAGGAGTGGTATATACCTCAGGAGGTATGGCACTACCTCCCGCAGTTTTGAGGGAATGGACTTACGAAGCTGCTGACCCTAGCCCCTCGTTACATATATATCATATATATTATATAATACATAAATATAATATTATTATATCTACTGTATATCTATATACTAAGCTATTAACATACTATATAATACTTATAAATATAATAATATATATATATAACCTATATATATATTAATATATATATATACCGTACCTACTTACATTATAATATAATATAATATTATATATACTACTATATATATATTATTCCTCTATTGTCTTCTAATAATACCTAATGTAACTCTAATACTAAATATCATTATAATACTACTTATAATATATATATAGCTCAATATACTAAATATCTTATATATATACTTATAATTCTTACTATTATTATATCATACATCTTACTGTTGATTATTCATCACTATTAGTACTAGAATTTACTATATATAATATATCTTCAACTATAATATACACTATTACGTTTTACATATTAGCGCGAAGCTCAATTTCCTTCTAATAAAGCATTTATCCTGACCGTTCACTAGTTCTAACTCGCATCTACTCGTAATTTTATTGACTGTCTCTTATCATTCAACTCGTCCCACGGATGAAACCTATTATTTTATCTTAATTTAATTATACTTGCAGTTTGTCGTGCACAAGACACAGAGCCGAGCAGAGAAACCGAGAGAGAAGAGAGAGAGAGAGAAGAGAATGAGAGAGAGAGCAGACGAGGAGAGTAGGAGACTGACTGATACGAGAGCGTGAGTGCAGACGCTGAGAAGTGAGCAACGAGATAAAATGAAAGAAGAAAATAAATAAATGAAATAATAGCCGAACTTCCAAATGGTTTGCGGGTTTTGGGAATCTTATTCTTCATCAAAACCTATACTATTTGAACCACATGTGACTATGAAATGTGAAGGGACTGTTTGCGTTGACTATGTGGACAGTGTCTTAAAACCTTAGTGTGGGGAAGTATTTTTGTAGCTTTATGCTTCATGGTGATATAAAAGTAAATTAGAATAAAGTATTCACACACGATAAAGATATTTATTCTAATGTCGCTCACAGTGAGTCACCACACTGATTAATTTATATTATATAATATATATATATATATATATATATATATATATTAAATAAATCATATAAAATATAAATATAAATATAAAAAATATTTTATATATAATATATATATAATATAATTATATATTTAATAATTAATATATATAATATATATATTAATTTATATAATTATAATTCATATTAATATTAATGATTCATATGAAATATGTTTTATTTTTATTCTTTTGACTTGTAGATATAAACGATTCTCTTTATCTATATGAATTGATAAAATATTAATCGTTATTAGCTAAAAATTGTCTCGCAAAAATATATCTTTGTGCTTCAAATAAGGCTATTTTATTTAAAAGATACAGTTTACAAATAGTACGTTGAATACACATCGAAATAATACATCATTTTTAATACAAGGAACAATTCGTTTGTGCTTTTATATATTATATACTAATATATTATATCAATATATTATATATACGTGCTACTATATAAAGTCACGAGTTTAAATACTATTATTATATTATAGTAGAAACAAATAATCTATATCAATATATTATATTAAAATTATATTATTTATTATATATTATTATTAGTCACCATAGAAATCAATATTTATCAATAAATTATAGTATATTAATTCTAAGTATCATAATATATCTCAATCTAAATCATTAGTGTGTGTTTCTATTTACATAAGTTTTATATTCTATTATTATTATTTTATTAAACGAAATAATATTAACGTATTAATATATATATATATTGATCACCACTCACGTATATAAAAATATAAATTAGTGAGAGTTAATATAGCGCAATATATATATAAGATAAATATATATTAAGTCAATATATTATATATAAAATTAAATAATTCTAACTGAACTATAATATAATACTTCCCTACATATATAGAGGGAACAGATTTTTGAAATGAAGCATATTTGAACATCTAACAGATTCTATAAAAGTTTTCTACTAACTTATAACAGCCTCTGCCTTAGATAGCAACGATTTGGGTCTGAAGCTATTTTCAGCAACTCCTAACCCACCATGAATCATGTTAAGTAGTAAATGGCGGGCAATTCTGCTTAATATCAAAGAGCGGAAAAATCGACAGTGTATCATTTGAGGTTACTAATTTTGTGTGTTATATGTGGACACTACAAATAAAACTTATAATGAGATTTTCAATAAGATTAACTTCCTATGTTGGTTCTTCAAAGAATAAGTAATAATTTTGAGTATATATAAGGTAATTTTTTTACTTGTCATAATATTTAAGCATTTAGTGAGAGAGGGGGGTAGCCTAAACAAAGTTATAAAAGTGATTACTTTCTATACTACACTAAAAAACTTTATTTTTAACTTTGCTATATAAATAATATAACAGAAAATAACATAAAAGAGAAACAAGTCACAATTTTCAAATGACAAATTAAACATAAGGTAAAAAAAAACTAATATAGTGAAAGAAAAAACATAAACTCGAAATGTCAAATAAGAAAGATCATCATTACAACCACTAAAGATCAGAACATCGAAAATTTAATTACATAACACTGTTGAAAGAGTTTATATAGTAATGTAATAAAATGTAATAAATCGCATTTAACTTATTTGTAATCAAAATATACAACAAAATAGAAAAGAGATATTAAGAAAACATAACTATTCAAATTTATAAAATATAATAATAATGCCTAATATACGAAAGCCTACTATTCTTCATTAAAAAATTTAAAACAAAAAAATGAGAGCGTTCTTACTTTTAAAAAAGAGAACATAAAAAGAAGCCTATTTTTAATATAGAATATATAAACACAAAGAAGAGAATTCTTGAACAATTGTTAATTAATCTAATAGGGCTAACTAACGTGTGTAATATTTGATAGCGATAATGTCAGGAAAAATTCAAAAGAAGAGAAAGTACTAACTTTCAAGTATTCGGAAACCGACCAACCTCCAGCGATCAAAAGGGCAGCCTGATTATTCACAAGACAAAATTTAATTAAAAGCTTTGTTATCATAGTATATTTCAAATTTAAAAATTTTATAACATCAGATTTTCACGATTTTTTTTTTATATAACAGTAAGATCTAATAGTTCTCATACTACTTAGTAAAAATAAAAATAAAATTAATTAAAACTATATAGATTATTAAAAATATTAAAAAAGCCATACTATTCGATTAAATATAATTAAAGTATGAGAGTCCAGTTTTTTATAATATTTAATAGATGTACTTAAAAAAAGAAACTTTACTTTTGATTCGAAAAACTTTACAAATAAATAATGAAGAAAAATATATCGATATATACAAATATTAATACATCACCTTTTCAAATCTTGAGGAATAACATCCGAGATTTACTTCCTCAGTTTAATAAGATAGAAGTATTAAGTAAGAGAAGTCCAAAGAAGAGATGAAGTACGCGTAGAGAGAGATAGAAAAAAGAGAAGCGTTATCGAAATAATGAGAGAAGTTAAAATAAAGACAGAGAAGAGCACTGAGAATCGGAGAGAGAGTCGATCTAAAATAAAAAAAAATAAATAAGTAATAGAGAGTGAATAGGTTACTTTCAATAGTAAGAGAGAAGAATTGAGACAGAAACAGAATAATAAGCCTAACTGTTCAGGGAGATATAGAGAGACATGAAAGGCAGAGAGAACGAGAAGAATGAAGGGAGACGCACGGTCTATTGAGTTAACAGTAAAATGATAAACGAGAAATTGTGACAAAGAGAAGACGCAACATTTGAGAGAATAGAGAGAGGGATGAAAGTAAGCAGAGAGAGGAGTGTAGAAGAGGAGAAGAAAGTTTAGAAGAAGGAGCGTAAGCGGCTTTTCCCGATCCACGTAAGCCTTTTACAACCAGTGTGATCACACAATAGGGGCGGAGGGGCGGAGCTTCGGTCTACGTTGAAAGGGGAGGGGGCGGAGCCTTATATTCCCGTTGAAAGGGGGAGTTGGCTTACTCGAAGTGAAAAGGCTAAGAGTCCAAACTTCGGGAACGCCTCGCGCCGAACACTTGGGATTGAATCGATCCTTAAATCACTTCTAATATCACTTTGTAAAACGATGTCGAAGCTAACTATTAAAATATACTTATTAATAATTAATAAATTAATATAAAAGGACCTAATTTAATAGTAAGAATGTTTAATAAGGTAGTGAGAGGGGTATAAATATTAAAAAAGTCAGCTTATTATATAAACGGATGGAGGGTAATAAAAATATATAATGTGAAGGTAATTATGATAATATAAATATAAAAATATTTATATTTATTTTTCCTTTTATATTATCTTTATATTAGTGAGAGAGGAGAGAGAGAGGCAGAAGGGAGGAGGGAGTATTGCTCGGTCTGAAAGAAGACGCTGCCGCCCGCCAAACCTCCAACCCGTCTTTTCTCCCCCTCTTTCTTCATTTTCCGGTACATTAAACAAAAAAAAAACTTTTTGTGAATTACAACGATGACTTCGACTAGAAGCATTTGGTCCATTTCTTAATCGCATGGAAAGGAATAAAAAAGTAAGAAAAAAAAAAGTTCTAAAGTAAGAACAAAAAGAAGCAGATCAAAATTCATATTAAATTTCTGGACATGATCATAAATATTACAAAATTAATTAAAATTATTTAATTTAAATTGGTACAATGTTAAAGTTATTTTATATAATATTATCATAGAAACTACACATACAAAAAATTGCTACAATAGTAAATTAGAAAATAAACAATAATTAATAAAAATAAGTCA
>JABUQX010067249.1:10000-35000 GCA_015478945.1 Trachelipus rathkii | reverse complement strand
TTTATATAATATATATAATCATATAATATATATATATATATATTATATATATATATATATTAATTATATGATATAATATTTATATATATTTATATGTTACTATATATATATATATTATATATATATATATATATATATCATATATATATATATATATATATATATATATAATATATATATATATATAATATTAAATAAATATATATAATATATATATAATAGTATATATATATATAGATTATAATATTACTATATATATATATAATATATATTATATATATATATGTATATATATATTTATATTATATATAATATATATTATATTTAATATATATATATATTATTATATTATATATATATATATATATATATATTATATTAGTTATATATATATATTATATATATATACAGATTATTAGTTTAATCCAGTTCAATTAATTCGTGAAAATATATTCTAAATTTATTGACTCATTTTTTTGATCTTTCCGAGAATTTATCAAAAGATGTCCTTGCAAAAATTGAGTCGGTTTTACTTGAATGTTTTTTTTTTTTTGTGTTAAATGCAATTTCAGTTTACTAATTATATATATTTTTTTTTTTTGTTTTTTTTTTTTTTAACTTCAAATTCTTTTATCTTCTTTCTTCTTCTTCAAGTTTTTCTTAAGCTACTTCATCATCCGTGAATGTCTGACCTTTAAATTTTATATTATTTTGGTTTATATTCATTATTGTTATTATTATTATTATTATTATTATTATTATTATTATTATTATTATTATTATTATTATTATTATTATTATTATTATTATTATTATTATTATTATTATTATTTAATTTTATTATTATTATTTATATTTATTATTTTTATTATCATTATATTATTATTATATTATCTATTATTATTATTTTATTATTATTATTATGTATTATTATTACTTTATTATTTTATTATTATTATTATTACGTTATTATTTTATTATTATTTTTTATGATATTATTATATTTTATTATTATATTATTATTATTAATTTGTTCCTATTTAAATTTTTTTTCCTCTTTGGGAATGGGGGGTTTTTTTTTTAATATTAAAAAATCAAAAATTTTTTTTTTATTTTTTTTGTTTTTTTTTTTTTTTTTTTTTTTTTTAAATTTGTCCTTGAAGTCTTACTATTTCTATTTATTACTGGTTTTAATCTAATTTATATTCTTGATTTGGATTCACTCTAATTGTTAGTTAATTCTTTTCTTGTTTTGTAAATTTTAGTTAGTTATTTATAATCATTTATTATTATTTTCCTATTCCAATTTTTTAATTCGTCTTTTTTTTTTAAATCTTGGTTTACACTTGATGATGTAGCTTTTAATGCTGTAATTTCTTTTTGATTTTTTGATTTTGCTTGTGTTTGTTTTATTTTTTTTATTAACATTTTTTATTTTTTTTAAATTTCTTTCTGTTTCTTTCTTTATTTCTTTCTATCTTTGTATGAATAAAAATTATAAAATTATTATTATTATAATTATTTTTACTACTATTTTTAATCATTATATTATTATTATATTATTATTTTTATTATTATTATTATTATTATTATTATTATTATTATTATTATTATTATTATTATTATTATTATTATTATTATTTTATTATTATATTATTATATTTATCGTATTACTTCTTATTATTATTTTTCTATTATTTTTATTTTTAATTATTCCTCATTTATTCATGTTCTTCTATTTATTTTTTGATTGTTCTTTATCTTTTATTTTTTTATTTCATTTAAGTTTATTTATGACTTTGTGCTTAACAGTTTTCATCTTTAGACATGTTTTTCTTTTAAAAGATTCTCATACTTTCTTATAATAATAATAATGATAAATAATAATAAATAATAATAATATATAATAAAATATAATAATAATAATGCATAATTTTATCATGTAATACAATTATACTAAAACTATGCATCAACAATAATAATTAATAAAAAATAAAATAATAATGTTAAGATAATAATAATAATAAAACATAATAATAATCATTAAATTAATAACAATAATAATAAAAATATAATAATATAATATAATAATAATAATAATAATAATAAATAATAATAATAATAATAATAATAATAATAAATAATAATAATGAAATAATGAATATAATAATAATAATAATAATAATAGACGTTTCGGATAAATAATAATAGAAGTTCAAATGATAGTATATATATATATATATATATATATATAATTATATATATATATATATATATTATATATATAAATATATATATATTATGTATATATATATATTATAATATATATATATAATATATATAATATAATTACTATAATTCGAAACGTATTCTGAGAAAGTTGTTCCGAAATCAACTTTCCCACTTAATATAAATTTATACGGCAATTTAGGCAAAATAGGATATTGGTATATAATTATAATATATATATATATATAATATATATATACCTATATATATATATATATTATATATATATATATATATATATATATATATATATTTATATATATATATATAATTTATAATTATATATATAATATCTATATATATATATATTATATATTATATAATATATAGTATAATATATATATATATATATATATATATATATATTATATATGTATTATATATATATATATATTATATATATTTATATATATATATATATTATAAAATATATATATATATATATATATATATATATATTATATATATATATATATATATATATATATAATCTATATATATATATTATATATATATATATATTATATATATATATATATACATATATATATATATATATATAATATATATATATCCTATATATATTTATTATATATATTATATATATCTTATATATATATATATATATATATATAATATATCTTATATATATATATATATATATATATAATATACACTTAGAAAAATTAGTAGTAAAATTTTAACTACTAGAAGTAGTAAGCAGTATTTAACTATTTTTTTTAGTACATTTTACTACCCGGTAGTTTATGTTACGAATTTACCTGGTTAAATTTTTACTATTTATTAAGTTGTTCAATGAACCTTTCATATGGAGTAGGTTGACTTTTTCTTTAGTCGTTTAAATTATTTTCCGAAAGTGGTTAACATTCTGTAACCCCAATAGTGGTAAATTCTACTACATAACATTTACAAACAACACCGATATCGTAGTAATTATAAAACCCGATTTAATAAATTAGGCGACTACTTAGTAATTGTTACAATTACTATTTTTGTATGTTATTTTGACTACCAGTGAAAAAAATATTTACTCCATATTTGCTGGTAAAATTATCAAAGGAAATTTAAGTACTATAGGTTGTTGTTATTACTATAGAAAATATAATTGGAAGTAGGTTTAATTTTTGTAATAGCTATAATATCATTGTTGAAATAATATAAACACTGTTTTAGTAGGTTTTAGACACTGACTCAGACAACTTCCTCTCCAAACCTTTCCTTCTTGACTACGAATCCGTCTGCCTTTTCTCTCCACTTCTTCCTTATGTAATTTCGTCATTTCTTCTTTTTTTCAGGCGGGACCCCCTTCCCTCCGGAACGGGGGTCCCTCGGTTACTCCGGCCCGACCTCCATTACTGCTTCTCCTCTTATGCAATCCAAATTTGATCTTTTCTATCAGGTTATTTCCTATTTTATGGGGCCAATACCCCTGAAGGGAGCCCTATAGGAGTAGTATGCTGGCCTAATATATATTAATATATAAAACTATAATTTATATATATATATATATATAATATAATATTATATATATACTATATATATATATATATATATATATATTTATAGTGTATATATATATATATATATAATATATATATATGAGATAATATTGAAGCTCTTTTATTCTACTACATAACATATATATATATATATATTTATATATATATATATATATATATATTTATATATACGTCTATTATATAATATATATATTATAATATGTTATATATATATATTATATATATATATAATGATATCTACTATATATAATATATATATATATATATATATATTATATATATAGTATACTATATATATATATTATATATATATATAAATAAATAAATATAATATTAAATATAATATATAATATTAAAATATATATATATACTATATATATAATATATATAATATATATAGTATATATATATATAATATATATTATTATATATATATATATAATATAGTATATATATATTATATATATTATATAAATATATATATATATATATATATATATATATATATATATTATATATATTATATATATATATATATAGTTTATATATTATATATATATTATATATATATATATATTATATATATATATATTATATATATTATATATACAGATAAGCGAATATATAAAATTTAATTTTTTCATTCGTGCACTATAAATTATCCGCCTTGGTCTAGTGGTTAGACAATATGCAAGAAGCTAAAGAGGTGAGTGTTCGAATCCTCACTCCAGAGTGGCCGGTGATCGAATCAATATGGATCAATATCAATATGAGTTCAATGACGTGATGTGACGTAATACTATGAGGTATTGAAGTAAATTCAAGTTGCTGATAATGATGGTGGTCAATGCGTGGAATATATTTTACAATCACGCAATGACAACTACATAAGTAGTAAATATAACGCTTCAAATCAGTAGTAAAATTTACTACTTCTCTTTCTACTATTAGTTAAAGTAGAAAAAAGTAGTTAAAATTAAGTTGTCATTTATACAACTGAACAAAAGTTCATTTTACTACTAAACTAAAAAGCGTTTCGACTACTACTAGTAGTAGTTTTCATTCTACTATCCAAAAGTAGTAAAGTTAACTTTTTAGAGGTTGGAGCTCACAGGAACCCGAAAAGTAGTAGAAAAGACTCCATAAGTAGTAATAAGAGGTCAAGAATATATTACTATATATATATATATATATTATATATATATATATATATAATATTATATATATATATATATATTAATATATTATATATATATATATCTATATTATATATATATATATATATATATATATATATATATATACTATATATATATATATATATATATATATATATTATATATTATTCTGCAAAATAATGCCACCAAACTTTATTGCGGGGTTTATATCTTGAAATGAAACTCTTAATATAATTTCGACGCATTCCAGGTAGTAAAGAAAGTGGTTAAACTACAAGTGCTCAGCTGACCCCATCGTGCAGTGGGTGCCGGACCATTAGGGATCCTCCAAATTTCAAAGTGTATATATATATATATATATATATATATATATATATATAATATATATAAAAAACTGTATATGTGTTTTTGTATATTATATATATATATATATATATATATCTATTATATATATAATAAAGATGATAATAAATATATTTGAGTTCATGTGATGATGAATGAACAATTATTAAAAATCCACGAAAATTGAAAAAAAACTATACAGATGTTGCAAATTAAAATGCTGTATAGAATGCCATTCATGCCAGTAGACACTGATTCAATGTTCCTTAACACCCTGTGTGTCTACTCCTAATACGAATAACAGCTTGGTTACGTCTTCCCAAATGCTCATAATTAAGTGTTGCATGGCATCTTGTGGAAGGTCTATTCATGTACACACAAGAGCTTTTTTGGAGTTGATTCAGAGTGAGGGATGGTTGATGCTGTTCTATTATTCTTCGTTCCATAATTTCTCCGATATGTTCCATAAATTATGTAAACTTCGGGATGTCTATTATCGTTTTGCTTTGAAATAAACTCATCTGTCAAGTAAGGTCAAAATGTGACAACGTATTGGCCTCTGATGTTGGTAATTTAGCCTCAGTATGTATTCGAACACCGTCTGTTACGTAAAGCTCCGTATATAAGACGTTAAAGAAATGCCGGACTGCTTCATTATCGATCATCCTCTGTGAAATGTGTTCTGTCTAATGCTATATGCAGCTAATTTTTCATTTGGTCATCGATTTAAAATGGAAATCGATCGGAACTATGTTTGTATCACCTAGGATAGTCCTTGAATGAGACTCTCGCTGTTATTAATGTGACAGTTGATATATTCTCTAGCAAATGCTAATCTGGTACTGCGATGTCCGACGAATAGACAAGAGACGGTTGTTGACATTTGACTGTGATAATTTTATTCAGAATATCAAAGTCTAATAATAACAGTACTTATTCTGGTCCCATGAACATCCACCACACCTTAGTAAACCACCCCGAACTGTCCGCATCTTTATAGAACAGTATTTAGCTGCAGTCGTTGCACTTGGTATGCTCTACATTGTCCTGTTATTCTGGTATGTTTTGTCAATATCCCTATAACATCGAATTCCTCTAGAAATGGTTGAATGTGACACACCGAACCTTCCCCCGAGTTTATCTTGTGCATACAATTCACTAAACAAAGTTACAATTTGAACACATTCATCGCGGGCTAAATTACTCCTAACATGCTCCAATGGTACTAAGATACTTACTATTTTTGGCGTTCATACAGGAAAGCGTCCAGAATCAATGTTTTGAAGGAAAATAATAGCTATATGGTCTCATTACTTCCCATGATTTTCCATTTCACGCGTTTTGAATTTACGAAGTCATCCAATTTTCCCATACTTCCTGCAGTTCGTTCATTAAATATTTTCTTGAAAACATTCTATCACCACATTACAATAATAACGAAATATTAATGCTTTATTTTCGGAAAACAACCTAAATTCACATTGGCGCGTTAATTTTGATGCGTTGTTATATATATATATATATATATATTATATATATATATATATATATATATATATATATATATATATATTATATATCTATTATATATATATATCTATAATATATATTATATATATAATATATATATATATATATATATATTAATATATATATTATTATTATAATAATATATATATCTATATATATATATTATATATATATATATATATTATATTATATATATATATTATATATATATATATATATATATATATATATATATATATATAATATATATATATAATATATATATATTATATATAATATATATATATATCAATATATATATATATTATACTATATATATATATATATATAATATATATATATATATCAATGGAGAAGGGTGAAGTCAAGAAAAGAAAATATATTCGGCTGATCTTTATTCTTAAAGTATATTGGGTTTGCAATCTAAGTTTCTAATGGTTTAACTTTTAACTCTTCCTGAAGCAAAGGGTATATGTAACGTACCCTTGACTATACAGTGGAAGTTTTCATAAGCATTTTCAAAAGGTTTCCCCCCCTCTTTCTCTCTCCCTCCTCAAACACTTCTCCCTACTTTCTTGCAAGTAGACATTTTCTTTTATCAATTTAAAAAAATTAGGAAATAATATTGCCTCTGAAATCGTAAAGAATGCGACGGCCAAAACCCTCCTTTCTCCAAAGTAAGTAGGAGGGCCATCTTCGGTCGTGCTTGGACCAACCTGAACGCAGCGATGAGCACAGTCGCTAATCAGGTGGATATTTTTTACTCGGTCTTTTTGTGGAGTTTTTTTTATTTTTTATTTTTTTTTTATTTATTTTTTTTTTTTTTTTTTTTTTTTTTTTTTTTTTTTTTTTTTTTTTTTTCTTTCTTTCCTCAGGATTATTACCGAGTTTATTTCCTCCGCCATTTTGTTTTATAAAGCGTTTTGTTAATCATCGTCGGGATGAATCGCAAATTCATCGTCGCGTTCGTCGGGTTGAATCGCAAATTCATCGTCGTTGTCGCGTTTAATCGTCGCGTTTTTTAACAAGTTCCGCGGAGTCCGTCGCATTCGTAGCAAAGAACCACGCACAAAGATCACATCCGCGAGCCTTGTGTCCCGCCCGCCCGCCGCCCTTTTATATATATATATATATATATATATATATATACAAATACACATCCATTATATATATATAATATATATATATATATATATATATATATATATATATCCTACCAACTTTCAGGTGGCCTTCAAGGGGAGGTTTGAGCACTTTTCACCATCCCTTCCATCTGTGCTTAAACTTCCTTACCACCTCAAACCTTAACGTCTTTATATGTTCGAGTTCTCCATCGGTCATAAATCAAAATATATAGCCACCGAAAGGATACGAATACCCACCACTCGTGCAAATTTAAGAGCTTTAGTCCCCAGACCTAAATGTGCGATCTGGTATTCGAGATATTTTTGAAATCAGGTCATTTAAGCGGGGCCGTGAAGAACTAATAATAATACCTAATAAATAATAATAAAATAATAATAATAATTAATAATAATATAATAATATAATAATAATAATAATAATAATAATAATAATAATAATAAAAAATAATAATAATAATAATAATTTTCCTTGATTAATAATTTCTCTTGATTAATAATAATGATTTATTTAATAAAATAATTCATGTTCCTTATATTTCAACTTTATTTTATATAATTTTAATATATAGTAAGTATCTTCAAAACATTGATTTAAATATATGAGAGAGAGAGAGAGGAGAAGAGAGAGAGAGAGAGGGAGAGAAAGAGGAGAGGAGAGAGAGAGAGAGAGAGAGAGAGAGAGAGTAACCAGTTTTGTTTCCGCGCCATGATAGCACAAAGCTTACAGAGGCACGTGTGACAGTATATATATAATATATATATATATATATATCTATATATATATAATATATATATATATATATATATATATATATATGTATATATATATTATATATACTATTTATATATATATATATAATATATATATCTATATAGCTAATGAGTTTCTTACATCGTAGCTAATATATATATATATATTATATATATATCATATATATAATATATATATATTATTATATATAATATAATATTATATATATATATATAATATATTATATATATATATATATATATATAATATATATATATATATATATTATATATATATAATATTTACTTGTTTATAACCATGAAATTTCGGCTGACCTTGCCGGATACCCCTATACCTTCCTGCACCTGCACTAACCGTAACCTAACCTAACAAACTAACCTAACCTACTTAACCTAACCTAACTAACCTAACCTAACCTAACGTAACCTACACTAACCTAACCTAACTAACCTACACTACACCTAGCTACACCTACACCAGCCTACACCAGCCCTACACGCTGCACCTAGCCTCCACCCCGCTTGAGCTCATCCAGGTAACTGATGCCTATCCTTTGGTAGGTATCTATGCTAACATGAGGCATGTGGTACCCTGACCTGTATCGGATCTATCCTAACTTATTTCCATCCGCGCACCACACACACCACACACACACACACACACACACACACACACCACACACAACTTAACTTACACTTATACATACATTCACTATGAATACATTTACCCATTAGACACTTACACTTCATTTTACGACGGTTCCCAATCACCGTAAGAAGTATCTAGTGATGTTCCATTAGTGTTCTATGAGTATTAGGTGAGTGCAGGTGAGTGCCAGTTGAGTGCCAATGAGTGCCAATGAGGGCTGCCAGTGAGTGCCAATGAGTGCCTTAAGTGAGTGCCACATAGTGCCAAGGTGAGTGCCGACATAGTGCACTGAGTGGCCACTTTTTTCAAGCTTTTCTAGCCTTCCCTGGAGCCCGCATAGCCTAATAGGGGTGTCTACCCTATGTAAATAAGGTTATGAGGAACCGAAGGTGTACATTTCAATCTCTAGAAATGTCCTACTAATGAGTTATATTTTTTATTAAACTTATAAGCACTTACCTCGACATAGACACTTACACTAGCATATACACTTACACTCACACGCACAGGTACACTTACACTTACACTCACACCTCGAAGCTCAATTTTGTTGGTCATTCATTTTTATTTCATACTTAAAATTTTTTAATTACAACATTTTCGCGAATCTAAACTGTAACTCATTACAGACCCTATTATTTAACACATATATTTATTAACATTATTTTTACTTATTACTTTTTACTTAATACTTTTTAATTCATAAATTTTAAAAAATTGTAAGTAAGAAGAAAAAAACCCAAGAATTTTGTTTATAAACATTTTATTTTTACTATAAAAATGGTACGAAATTTTATTAAAACATTAACATTACATACCTTAAAGCGGTTAAATCAGTAAATCACTAGAGGTGTTACCTAACAATAACGCTGTTGCCTAGCAACAAAGGGATTAGAGGGGATTAGTTTTACTGCTTTACATCATATGCTTTACCATATATTATCACATTATGTTTTTTCTTTTATATTTTTTTAAATTTTTGGTGTTTTAAATAACTTTTTAAATTTATTATTTTTTATTTTATACATTTATTTTTCTATTATTTTACTCTACTTCAACAAATTCATCCCATACTTCGACCCTTCTATACCTTCATTATCCCTTTTATCAACATTTGTCCTTACATTGTCTTCATTCTCACCTTCATCTACCTCATGTGGTAGTCAAACATGGAGGAACATTAAGGGAATTAGATAGAGCTCATATTACACGGTTAGCCGAGTTTCAACGGGGAATATTTTAAATGAATTATTATTCAGATTCCCGCAGCACCCTGCAAACGTTAAAAGTTGTATAACCTAAGAATGCACTAGCCTCCATTGTTCAACAATTCCTTCGACTGATACACTCCCGCAAGAAGCAGATTAAACTTTGTTGAACCTCATCCTACATGGGAATCTGACAAAGAGGAGAGAATGGCCTCATTCTCCATTCGCAGTTGCTCCAGGTATCTTCCAACATGCATTTGACATGGTCTCCTCACATCCAGTGATAACACTAATGCCCTCCGCCAAAGCATCAGAACACTAATGCCCTCCGCCAAAGCATCAGGTCATGTTGGCAGGAGTGTTTTTCTAGCGACCATCGAGGAGGAAAGCTGTGAAGATTGAAGAATAAAACCAAACCTTGGTGAATTGGTCTTTCACTAACGCAACCGTCATGAAGAAGTGGTCCTTGCGCGTCTCCGCATTGGCACGCCTATCTGACCCATGGTCACTACATATCGCGCGAACCTCTTCCCATAATCAATTTTTGGCATTTCAACAATTTGCAATTGGTTCTCTACATTCTTATTGACCCTGCAGTACTGGACCTTATCCCCACAGTTTGATCCATCCCATTTTTCAACGGAATCAACCATTTCCTAGCAGAGTCATCTTGCTTCAACATCTCGATTTTCGCCTTTAAAATTAAATTGAAGCTCTTTCATAACATTGGAGTAAATATTCAGAGATCCTCCACCCCTATTACGCTAGTAGTACCTGCCCATAGATTAGTTTTTTAACCTAGTTTTGCCCCTTTTCTTGTGTGCTGTTGCGGGTTGTGTACATACATTATTATTATTATTATTATGATTATTATTATTATTATTATTATTATTATTATTATTATTATTATTATTATTGTTATTATTATTATTATTATTATTATTATGACGTCTCGTTGTGTTCCATCTCGCTTTAGATCGTTTTGGGTGAGGAAAGGTCGTCTTTCCTCTTTGGTAGTGACCACTACTATCGTGATACCATCCTTCGGCCCCAGTCCGCAGCTACCACCTTATTCTGGCTGGCGCTATGACAGGGCAGACTGGTCTTCCTTTCATCAGGCCACTTACTTTTCCATCTTTCCTGCAAACTAACGTTCCCGTCGCCGGCGGATGCCTTCACTTACTTTCAGGAAGTTATCCTTCAGCGGCAACGGAACATATACCCCGTTCATCTGGCACCCGGAAATCAACAACCCCCGGTGGAACCAGGAGTGTGCTCGGGCTATTCGTGAAAAGTGTAAGTTATATAAGCTGTATAAACAAGAACTCCCACACTTCCAACTTGATTTTGTTTAAGGCTTCGGCGGCCCGTTCCCGGTGTATTAATCGCCGTACGCGAAAACAGTATTTTCGCACATACGCCTTTCCACCGTTAATTCTACCTACGCCTGTATCTTCAGTCCATAAAAAGGTGCGAAAAATTTCCCGAAAACACCATGCTGACCCGCCTATTGTCCTCGCTTATGGCCCGCAAACTTCTGATGTCATCTCTGCTCCCGGGGTTGTGGCGGACGAGTTGGGTTATCACTTCGCGTCCTGCTCCAGCGGCTCCCGTTATCCTGAACCTTTTCGTTTAGTCGCTTGCGGGGTTGAGTTTCTGATTTTCTGTTACCGCCTGGAACCAGACCTTCCCATACAACGGCTATTCACCAGGCGGCGATTCCTAGACGCCCTCAAAAGACAATTGCTGGGGATGGAGCGCCTGGCCCTGATGGCATCTCCTTTCAGATGCTTCGACATGCACATCCATCTGCCACTGCCTTTCTTCTCGGCTTATACAATAGAATATGGGTGGAAGGGGTCTTCCCTCCTGTCTGGTCTACTGCATATATTGTCCCCATTCCCAACCTGGGAAGGATCCGACTTTTCCGATAACCATCGCCTAATTTCGTTGACCTGCAATACCTGTAAGCTCATGGAGATTGGTGGCTCCCGTCTTGTTCCCACGTTGAACAACTCCACTCATTTTCCGACTACCAATTTGGTTTTCGTCGCCAACGCTCCCCAGGATCCTCTCCTTCGGTGGGATCACAACACTCGTGAGTCATTTGCTTTCCAACAAGATGACCCGGCCGTCTTCTTTTTGACCTCGAAAAGGCGTATGATAGGCACGTGGAGGTGGGGGTGTTGCGGAGCCTCCACTCTTTGGGACTTAGGGGGCAACTTCCCCTGTTCCTTCAGTTGTTGATGTCAGACCGTTCGTTTCAGGTCCGTTGTGGTGCCGCGCTGTCGAGGTGTTTTGTCCTGGACGAAGGTGCCGCAGGCAGATTACTGAGCGTGTTGCTTTCGCCAATTGGTTTCAATGGTGTTGTCGATTCCATCCCGACCTCGGTGCGTGCTCCATCTATGTTGACGATCTTCCCCTGTACATCTCTGGTGCTAACCTTCCTTGTATGGAACGTCAACTTCAGTTGCCATCGATAGGGTTCCCTCCTGGTGCTCTGCGCGTGGCTTTACTTTCTCCAAGTCGAAAAACTACAGCCGTGCTTTTCCGGAAAATCTCGTCGTAGGGGTCGCCTACATTTGCCTCAATGTTAGTCTCTATGTCCCCCTTAACCGTGTGAGCCGAGGGTTGCGGTTCCGGTCTTTGCTCGTATGAGCGCCTCACGTACCTTCCTCATATTACTTTCCTCAAAGCTAATTGCCGCCGTTCTTTGGATCTCTTGCGGCACCTCCTCCAAGACTTGGGGTGCGGAGAAGAAAAACCATGCTCCACCTAACATCATGCTGGTAGGCGGGCTAAACATGACTATGGTTGTAGCCATTATGGCAGACCTTCCAGCCTACCTCCGCCTTCTATGACCCATTCAGACTGAGGGTCTAAGAATTTCCCGGGTGCATTCCGTTCCTCTCCGAGGGAAAGCCTGGAGTAGAGGCCGGGGTGATGCCCCTATCCCGAGAGGGAGCAGTCATGTTCTCCGCTGTTCATCCGTCTTCAGGTTCCTACCTCGTCGCCCTTGACACCTATAATAGAGAGTGTTCGTCACAACCCTTCTTATGGCCATTTGCTGGGGTTGTTACTTCCATCTCTTCGCTTTCCTCGACCATCCGCAGCGAGCGGTCATGCAATTGATTTACCTCTACTCGTTCAACACAGTGGTCTCTCCGCCTACCTGCTCGCTGCAGTGGAGATCCAGTCTTGCATAGTCGAGGCCACCAGTTGCTGTTGAGGATTCCTTTGTATCTCACGCAGAGGTTCCATAGCGACTCTATACGGTTTACACCGATTGGTTCCAAGATGGAGGGAGGGTTGAATGCCTAGGCTGTGTTTCCGGACATCACGGTTTCCCACACCCTTCCACCCTATTTGTCTTTTTTCAGCTGAACAATAGCTATGTCCATGGACGGTGAACAGATCGTACCTATCGCCCGTGGGGTAATATACATCTTTCGGATTCTCGGAGCGCTCTCCAGTCGTTGCATGACCGGTCAACCCGTAACCCGTTTGTCTGTGCCATTCAACAGTCCCTCTGCTTGTTACCAGCGCAGAACCACAACATTGTCTGTTTGGGTTCCCTCCCATGTGGTGTTCCTGGGAAACGAACGGGCCGATGGAGAGGCCAAACGGGCGGCTGCAAACGGGGGTGTCGTGTGCCCGTTACCTTCCTCCTTCTGTGGCCTGGGGCATTTCCCTGCTACAGATTCTCCCATCTCTTTTGCGTCGGGCTCCTCTCTGGCTGGCAGTCATGTGGGCGGAGGATGCTCGTGGCGCCAAACTTTCGGAATGTCAAACCCGTCCTTGCCGGTGGTCTTCATCTTGTAGGAAGAGTCGCCTCCTGGAGGTGGTACTTGCTCGATTGTGTCTTGGTCATACAAATCTTACCCATGGATTTCTTATGTCGGGAGGTTCCCCCGTCCTGCCCATTTTGCTCCTCAGTTGTCCTCTCACTGTCGTTCATCTTGTGGATTTCGTTGCCATCTCGACCCTTCGAAGCAAGTTCTTTCCTGACGTGCTAACTATCCCTCTCAGCATCGCCTTCAGCCACATTTATCCTGAAATCATCCTTATTTCGTAGTTGATCGCATTTTTCCTTCCTCTTGAAACTGAACATTTGTATAAGATCTAACCATCTCAGCCATGTTCCTCTTTCGTTTTGTTAGGATTTCCCCTGTCGTTAGTTTGCTAACACGGTCTAGCCGCATTCTTGTGTGCTGTGGATCCCTGTACATCCACTCCAAAAAAAAAAAAAAAAATATATTATTATTATTATTTATATTATTATTATATTATATTATTATTATTATATTATATATTATATATTATTATATTATTTATTATTTATTATTATTATTATTATTCCTACTTTTTTGCATAATGGGTAGGCTTTAATAATATTTTTTTCATAAAAAAAAAACTTCCAATTGGCATTTTCTCAAATTTTAGGCTGGAGATGCAGCTTGCTTCTATGATATCAGACTTGGCCGAAGGAGGGTGGAACATCATGATCATGCTATTGTATCCGGCAGATTGGCTGGAGAAAACATGACTGGTGCAGGTAAGAAGAATTTGGTTGTGGAATACAATATTGTAACTGTTTGGGAAGAAATTGTTAGTTATAAATGCGGAATGTATCAGGTTATGCAGCAACTGACAGTTTTTGTAATGAAAATGAAGAGATATAAGCTCATTGCCATGACCTGGTTAATATAGAAAAGCCCATTACCATGACCGGGTTAATATAGAACTAAACAACGCAAGGGTTACTGTCTGCTATTTGTTTAAGGATTGCTCTATTTTAGATAGTTTTAAATCACTTTTTGTTTATTTGGTTTTAAATCACTTTATGCAATGTAGAATGTAGATATGATGCATACTGATAATCATCAATGAGCGAAAAAGGATTTAAAAGTTTTCATTGTCTCATGACTATTATTTGTTAAAAATTAAATTATGCATTCTCAAATATGATAGTTAATTAATATGTAAATCGGCTTTTATTAACGGCGTTGTTAAAGTTTTGTGCACCTTTCATAATCCAAATTCTTTTTCTCATCGAGACATTTGTAATTTATTTCCATCATATAATCAGTAAGAAACCAGCAATTAAGAGTTTTAGAGATCAGATTCTTTGCTTATTTAGCCTTTTTTTTTTTGTAGGTTAAAATTAAATATTAAAAGTACATTATTTTCAGGCAAACCTTATTGGCACCAAAGTATGTTTTGGTCTGATCTTGGACCTGATGTTGGGTATGAAGCTATTGGAATTGTGGATTCAACTCTGCCAACAGTGGGAGTGTTTGCCAAGGCAACTGAAAAGGACACTCCAAAAGCCGTGGTGGAAGCAACTGGAGAGAGTTTAAGATCCGAAACGGAATCCAAAGCAAAGACTGTATCTCCTTCAGTGGACTCTTCTGTTCCTCACTCCCCACAACAAGGAGAAAACTACGGAAAGGGAATTGTCTTCTATTTAAGGGATAACATTGTAGTGGGGATTGTCCTTTGGAACGTCTTTAACAGGATGCCCATTGCACGGAAGGTTAGAAATATTATATTTAAAATTTATTCTTTATATATACATAAGAGAAATCCAGTGTATAATATTTTTATGTGGGTATCTTCTCAAACTCTTCCTTCTTTATACTATAAATGGAAAACACTGGGCTACGTTTAAAAATTTTCCCCCTGAGGTCAAGGGGTTTTAAGGTGTTTTTTTTTACATAGTTTTTCATGATGAATTAAAAATTAAACATTTTGTTCAACCAGTTCGGGTTTTTGCCCTATCTATGTCAAAAATATAGAATAATTTCGAGATTAACATTTATGATTTAGCACATTGTTATTGTAGAAGTCTTATACTAACAGTAACAAAAAAAAAAAAAAAAAATCTAAAAATGAGAGAGGATAAGCTATAATGCTGAGATTCTCGAAGTGAAAGTGTTTAATATTCGGAGAAGACAACGCTTCTTCTTTAACATGTTGAAAATATACTACACGAGGATCATTTTGTAGTCGAGTTAGTTAGTTTAACTTTAAAGCATGAAGTGTTCAACATTGTTCTATAATTCTATAAAGTTAAACGAAGGGTGTGTAACTGCATTGTAAAACCTAAGCATTCCTCAAGAAAGTAAGGTACAGAATGTGTACTTTTCTTATTTAGAAGGTGAGAGAGGTTCTGTGTCTATTTTATTTTTCAGTGCTTGAAAATAGTATTAGACCCATGAAAATTGGTTCTGGTTTGTAAAATAGAGGAGTGTTGCAGGATGCCTTACAGCAGCTTGCGTTTTTCCTATATTCAAAGTTAAACATTTAAATTTTTTTATTTGTGACCCTCAAAGATTTATATTATTATTATTATTACTATTATTATTATTATTATTATTATTATTATTATTATTATTATTATTATTATTATTATTATTATTATTATTATTATTATTATTATTATTATTATTATTGTTATTATATTTTTTTCTTTATTATTTTTTATTTTATATTATATTATTATTATTATTATTATTATTAATTATTATTATTATTATTATTATTATTATTATTATTATTATTATTATTATTATTATTTATTGCAGATTATAAAGGAAGGGAAAAGCTACGATGACCTAAATGAAGTTGCAAATGTTAGCTTACATTCAGAGTAAGCATAGAAGCCTTTGCCTACAACATTAATGCAATTTGATCTAACGTTGCTGGAGTCGGTTATAGGGTTGCTGTTACAGTTTTTACAGGTACAATAAACTATTTATATTGTGATTGTTATTTATGGGTTAACATTTGTCCGCATTAATTATCAAACGTGTGCAAAAAAAAAACATTTTTTAAGAACAATGAAAATTGTGTTATTTTGACTGGAATGAGTTTAATGAAATAAAAGGTATTTTTTATTATTATTAATTATTATTATTATTATTATTATTATTATTATTATTATTATTATTATTATTATTATTATTATTATTATTATTATTATTATTATTTGTGGAAGTCATTTGGCCGAAATAGAGTAAAAGAAACTTGGGCACACTGCATAATTTTCATAAATTTCTGCCTCTTTTAATTACGAAGTGCATATATTTTTGAAGTTGAGCTGTTCAAGTTTTTTTTTGTTTGGGAAAATATTTATGAACAAAATGTTTTGTGTCTAAGGGAATCTATGTTAAACTGCGGAGAAATCGAGCAAAGGGAACTTATATAAGTGTCTATCAACTTCATTACTACATTATTGCATTTTACTGAAGTAAGTGACAATATGGAATATATTTCGTTGGGGGAATTATGATTCACAAATTTAAAGTATCAGTTTGTTTGAGTAGTTTTCTTCAGCCAGCGAAATACTCGTGGACTTTCCAACTGAAATAATAATAATAATAACAATAAATTATTAATATTATTATTATTATTATTATTATTATTATTATTATTATTATTATTATTATTATTATTATTATTATAATATAATAAAATTATTATTATTATTATTATTATTATTATTATTATATTAATTATTATTCTTTTTTCTAATGATTATTATTATAATCTTATTATTATTGAAGATTTTATTTATTATTATTTTATTATTATTATTATTATTATTATAACTAAATTATTATTATTATTATTATTATTATTATTATTATTATTATTATTATTATTATTATTATTATTATTATTATTATTATTATTATTATTATTATTATTATTATCATTATCTCGCTTCATTTTTAAATTCTTTCCATGTTGTAGTTTTTAGCATTTTAATTTAATAAGTTAGTTTAATAATATAAACGTCCAAGTCACTTTAAATGATTTTCATGGTAAAGTTTATTTTTATTCTAACTTGCGATTCGTAATTGGTTGGGTTTGTAATTTGAATATGTGGGCATAGTGCTGAGTAATTATTATTATTATTATTATTATTATTATTATTATTATTATTATTATTATTATTATTTTCTTAATACCTATTTTTTTCTTTATTAATATTAATTGTAATATATTTTTATTTTTATTAATAGGATGTAAATAATTTGTTATAAATTATTTTTCATATTTTTAGGACTTTAATTATCCAGTTTAAAATTTATTTTATGTACTAGACTTTTAGGCTTAATTAAAAGGTTTTCTTAACTCTTGAAACCTTTTATCTAAACTCTTATAGATGTACGGTGGAATACTGCTGATTGTTCTTGAAAGAGATGATCTTATATCTTTCGGACTAAATTGGTCATTAAATGTATGGGTTTACTATGGTTGGGTAATGCAATCGGTTAATTTATCTTGTAGAATTAAATATGCAAGTATGACGTGAAAAGTTCGCTTGTTAAGAGTCGCAGAGTCTTGTGTTGGTTTACCATGGTTGGGTAATGCAATTGATTAATTTGTCTTGTAGAATTAAATGTTCGAGTTTGACTTCATACCTTGGTTTGGCTCTGCTCTGCTTGAGATCTTCTTTATGAGTAGCAGTGACTTTTTATTCAGGAATTACAGTCTTTAAAGCATAATCTAATTGCTACTTATGCTTAGTCCGAAAATCGTGTAAAAACTTCTCTGAGATATCAAAAACTTTGTCTCGCCTTAGAAGTGTAATAATCTTTCTGATCATTCCTCATGATGCTCTTTTCATTCTTCGGATGGCTTCTTGCCCTTATCTTCTGCTAAAGCGGAATTCTTCTCTCAAACCTTTGTCTCTAATTCTTATTCAACATGATTTGAGAACTATCTACTTTTTTTTTCTCCCTCCAATTCTTAAGTAATATATTTTTTTTTCCAATATAGTAATATCTTCTTAACTAGATAGAGTCGAATCGGTATGGCACAAATGATTGTCAGTGAGTGAAGAGTACTTCCGGACGAAAGGCGTGGATTGTCCTATCACAACAAAATTCAACACCGTTATCAAAATTTAGTGTTTCTGTCAGTGCCGTATTCTCTCACGCTTTCCAGGCTGCTTGTTCTGCTTGTAAGGACACCTTTCATTCTTATATGAATGTATACCCTCACATAATGAAGTGGTTCCATTGCACAGTTCTCTTCTTAAGTATAGATGGAAATTTCAGGACACAGGTTTATAACTAATAATGTCAATCCCCACACCTTTCCGATCACTGTTTCTGCTTTTGAACACTGTTTCCCACACCTTGATTTTTTCACTATTCAAACGAGCATTGTTCTGTTCTTTTCTAAATACTTTTGTTTCGTTAGCTTTGTATAGAAACTCTTGATTGACTTAGTTTTACACGCAATATTGTTCCGTTTAACTGTACGAACTCTTAATCTCGGACAAAGCTTCATCAGAGAGTATCAACGGCTCTGTACAGGTGGTTCACTTGCCCTTGAGACTTGTGTAGCCTGAAGGGCAGTATTTTGGTCTGCTCGGAGGGACAGCATATTGCCCTTCGTTGGTGACGCGTCCGCTCTCAAAAGAAAAAAATACGGCTTCATTCACTTGAGTTCATTCACAGAACTGCCTTGGAAAAAATCAACATTTATCCTTTTTTCAGGGTTTACTTTTTTTTCTTGCATTTTATTTTTTTTTTGCTATTTATAAGGGCTTGCCAAGTGACAAATGAGACACTTGTATTTTTACCGAATTTGTTTAATTTGTTGGAATATGTGAACATGCATGAAAAAATATTGATACATGGAATACAAACCGCTACGCATAATCGCCTTGTTGGTTCAAGCAAGTGTCGCAGCACTTCACTAGATTGTGGATACCCTGACCTAAGAACGCCTGTGGTTGGCTGAGGAATCCGTATTCAACAATGTTCCGGACCTTGGCATCTTTCGGAACCGGTGGCCCTCGAGTGTTTTTTTCCAATGGTCGAAGATGTGGAAGTCTCTGTGCGACAGGGTGTTTGCCACTATATACCTGGCCCAATCTCTCATTTACTAATGCTTGAAGAATGATGATAATTCTATTTAACTTATTTGGGATCTTATTCAAATAGTTTCTTTTTCTTGTTCCTACTCGTTTTCCAAGCATAATATGACCATTTCTTTAAGTTCCTGCTTCTAGCATCTAACTCTAACAACCATACGGTATGTTAGTGCAGTTAAGTAAGGAAACGCGCTCAAAATTCAAAACTTCCTCTTTAACATAAATTAGAAGTCATAGTCGCAAAGAACCGAAATTTAGATCTATCATGATGACTAGCTACCGTGATACAGTAGGTGAATTTAGACACCAAAACACCCACTAAAAAACTGAACACCTGCCAATATTCTAACCCACAAACTGAACCGCGTTAACGCGCACACGACCGGATGCGTTGGAAATAATTAATTTGTTTTAGCTAAATGAAAAAAAGGACGTTAATTTATTACTATACGTAAAAGAGGCCTCAAGCCACGACTCACCTTGGTTTACGAATGTTAATAAATGAAAAAATAAAGTTTGTATTCGCTAGTACAATATATAATGATGAGTCCCTTGTAACCGTTTCCTAATAGTAATATATCATGTATGTACAAATTTCAAACTCGGTTAAAAGGTAAGAAAATATCGATATCGTAATGAATTCTCCTTGGGCTGCTGTTCAAAAATCTGGGGTCCCTGAATTAAGAGGGCATCAATGGTACCCCTCTTTCTGTTACCCTCATTTCTGGTGCTTATCCGCAATTACAAGGATACCCCAAAATTTGGGTCCAAGGTGTTGCATTGCATGCTCCTTTCTACCGGGACTCGACGAATCTAGCCGTGGCCCCCAGCTCAGCAGAAGACTAATAAAACTTACCCTAGCGAAAAATAACACTTGGTAATTAATCTAGCGGCCAGTAAGTGGCTTACTGCTCTTATTGGGTGAAAATGCCCAATAGATATATATAGCTCTAGCAGCAATAATTGCTTATATTTAGTAATATAACCAATTGTTATATTTTAGTAAATATAACAACCCGTTAAGTGTTACCATACCTTGGTAAAATTTTCACGCAAGATTTCTGAGCATTGAACTATCAAGATGAACGTATATTACAATGTAGCTTTAGAAATGAATCCACGCTGCATGAGCTAGCCCCATTGCCATCGAGTGCAATAGAAACGTTTTATGTGCCAGGGCAGGGAACTCGCTCGAAATCTGCGCGACCGCCCTAGCTACCAAATACGCATGCACGCGCGCACGCACACACACACACACACACACACACACAGTACGGATTAAAACCCTGGCCCTAAGGCACACTTTGAAAAGTGGCCTGAAAATACACATAAAATATTTACTCAATCCCCTACTAATATCAATTGTTTTTACATTTTAACGTTAATTTGTATGTATGTTATTGGTTTAACAAAGAAATTGACATTTAATTGTTTATATTTATTATCAAATCTTTTAATAAGTACACTTACAACTTTGCGGCTTTTGCAACTGCCAATTATTTTCATCAATTAGTTGTTTTCTGTCAATGTTTTACTCAGCAAATCACTTCCATGCAATATCAGTGCTAATGATTCCAAGTCGGTTGCTGGTCCATCCATTCGGTTGGATTGTTTCACGTCTTTAATTCTTTTCAGCTGAGATAAGGAACGTTTCCCTGAGCAATTTGTAGTCATTAATGATAGGTAGTTCCGTGTTTGGGAAAAGCAGAAGAGACACGGTAGTTGTGGAGCGTTGTAAACATTTTATTGGGCACTCCAGCTGATTCTATTTCTTCGTCAACGAGTATCCTCTGAATTCTGCCCTAAACTGTTATACCAGCATATAACATGACGACTTTCTGCAAGTAAAATCTGAACTAGCGTATCCTTTGAATAAACAACAACAAGTCTTGTAGTAGCAGCATCGATATCTTCATCAGACATAGATTCATACTGAGTCAAAACACCAAACCTCCGCAGCACTGTAGAATATGCCTCAATATGTTTCTGCAGTGCACTTTTTAGTTGATCGATGATGTCATAAAAAGTGTTGCTTTTAAATTTTTTTTGGCCAGACATCCCTTCCATCGGATTTGTATGTGCTGCTGCCACTGAGTGCACTTGCCTGTTGCTCATAATAGTCAAACTTCTCTCGGCATTCATCTACGAATTTATCCAAGCTGTTCAGCAAACCAACAGCTGGTGTTAATTCGATGGTCGAGCCTTGCAGCAATTTACTACAGCAGTTGAAACGCTGCAAAATGTCATTCAATAGTTCACACATTAAGGCAACTTCAATGGTGTCCATGTAGTTTGTCAGTGCACCTGCTTCATTTATTGTGTCGCCGTTCTGAGTAGCATCTTCTGAGATCTACTAGGAGCACTTTGAAACCGATCATACCCGATGAAAACATAATGTCAGAACTGACTTGATGTGGACCTTTGGGTTTCTGATGGCTGTTTCGGAACTATGCCTTCAGGGTTCTTTTTAACATGGTTTAACAACACATGCCAACGATGTGTTGATGCAACAAAGAATGAATACAAGCGCTCCAGGAATTGAAAAATTGAAAAAAAGAAACTGCTTCAACGCAACAATCCACAGCTGACTGTCCAATTAAATTTAGAGAGTGACCTGCGCAAGGAATATAATCCACTAGACTGTTCTTGTTTTTCAAGATTTGCTGCATGCCATTATATTTACCAGACATATTACTGGCATTATCGTAAGTCTTCTCACGACAATTTTCAAAGTTGATTCCCTGCTCCAGTAAATATTGAAGAGGATTGTCAGTTGTATTCTCTGTTCTGAGACTAGAGATAGATATGGATGCTAGAAAACGCTCCACAGGCTGGTGATGCACCATATTGACGTAGCGCAGAATGATGGTTAACTGGTCAGAATGTGTAATATCTGGAGTAGAGTCCACAGAAACTGAGAAATATCGTGACTTGGCAATCTCATCCTTGATGACACTGAGAACTCGTTTACCCATCATAGTTATTAGTTCTTCGCAAATTGTTTTAGACAGATAAGAGGTTGGCCACGTCTCGATGGGCATACGATGCGCATGTGTTGACAAAGCGAGCAAGCTGCCCAATGAGTTCTAAGATGTCCAAAGTAATTGCTGTGTCTTAAAAATCAACAGTTTCCAATTTACTAGCTCAAGAGCCAGCACCTCTTCTCATAGAGAAAAATAATTCTGTTTTTCAACACAGCTTGACAAAACGTTTTTTTATTTTTTCCAAGGTAGTTGGTTCTGCATCCAGCATTGTGTGATGTAATTGTCACCAACTTCGCCTAGCAGCACCTGCGCATTAACACAATGTCAGAACTGATTATTTGATGTGTTTGCTTTGAATGATTTCATGTGCTTTTAAGTGTGCCGAAGCCACTATTCTTCCAATCTGTAAATCCTTGGCTAGAAAATGTACGTGGTCAGGCGAAAAAAAATGCAAGGAACAGAAAAACACAGCTATTGGTAGAGAATAATAGCCAGTCACGTCGCTATCTCTCCATTCGGTAAAATCACGTGTGTAGGGCACAGGAATATTATATATATATATATATATATATATATTAATATAGATACTATAAATATATCTCTATTAGTATATTTATATATATATATATATATATATATATATATATATATTATGTCCAGAGTGGATTTGAACCCTTACGTGTATGATGTTAAAACCAAGAAGTTTTAACCTCCCAGCCACGAGATACGGCTCAAAAGGGAAATTCTACCAAGGATTGATGATATCTTCTCCATCAGTTTATCCTCCGGAAGACTCCCCCGCCTACACTCGGCCTGGGCAAGACTGGGGTAAATTTGTTTATATCGGGACGGCATATTGTATGAGAATGAAATAATGATGCATGGCTCGCGGCATTACAAATCTGTACATAAACATTTATGTCCCAGGTGTATTTGAACCCTACCTATGATGCTTAAAACCCAAGAGTTTTCACCTTCCAGGCCACCATAGACTAAAAGGGAAATCACAAGGATTGATGAATATATCCACATCGAGTTATCCTCCGGAAAGCCCCCCCCCCCCCGCCCACACCTCAGGCAGGCGACTCTAAGACTGGGTAATTTTGTATCGGACTGACAATACTTGTGAATGGAGTGAAAATAAAGCATGCTCGCATTTACAAATTGTACATAAATATTATGTCCCAGGTGGGTTTGAACCCTTAGCATTTATTTTCATCCATACAATATGCAGTCCCGATAAAAAATTACCAGTCAGCCCCTGGCCCGGTGTAAGGCGGGGGGAGTCTTCCGGAGGATAACCGATGGTAGAATATCATCAATCCTTGGTAGTATTTCCTTTTAGTCTATCGTAGTGACCTGGGAGATAAAAACTCTTAGGGTTTAACATCATAGATCCAGTAAGGGTTCAAACCAACCTGGGACATAATGTTTATGTACAATTTGTTGTAATCGAGCATGCATTTAT
>JABUQX010067249.1:2500-5000 GCA_015478945.1 Trachelipus rathkii | reverse complement strand
CCATCCATTCCATCTATCTATCTATCTATCTATCTATCTATCTATCTATCTATCTATCTATCTATCTATCTATCTATCTATCTATCTATCTATCTATCTATCTTTCTTAATGAAACTCTATATTCCACATAGCCTAGATGAGAAATCATTGTTATTATTTTATTTTATTATTATTATTATATTATTATTATTATTATTATTATTATTATTATTATTATTATTATTAATTTAGTATTATTATTATATTATTATATATTATTATTATTATTATTATTTATTATTATTTATTATTATTATTATCTGATTATTATTATTATTTAATCAAAATATTTTGTTAATTTATTTATTTATTTCATCTGATCTTATATTTATCTCTAAATATATTTACGAATAATTGTAAAATTAAATTTTAATGATTTTAAATCAAGAAATTCTTATTACTTGCTCCCTTCGACATAGCTGTGTTTCACTTGCCCGAAATACGTAGAGTTTTTTAAGTACAACACTGCTCTGAAATATATATATATATATTATATATATATATTCAAAAGATCCATTATAATAGAAAATATATATTTATAGAGTATTATATATATATACTAGTTATAATATTGTTATATTATAGTATATATATATAGTATATATTATATATACTATATATATATCTATTATATATATTATAGGGTGGGATGGTTTAAACCATTTAGTTTAAACCATTGGTTTACCATTGGTTACCACATAAAAAAAACACGTTTTTGAACTATGGAAGATCTCGTCTTAGCTGCATAGCTTTCAAACATTTAAAAATGTATTTATTCAATATGGTATTTGTTTAAGATTTTGATATGATTTTCTCATTCTGAATTATTTTGTTACTGATAGGCAAATAAAATTTTCTGCTGATTTTAAATTATTGTGAGAATTATTATATATTTATTATATATATATATATATATATATATATATATATATATATATATATAAATATATATATATATATATATATATATATATATATATATATATTTATATATAATATGTATATATATATATATATATATATATATATATACTATATATATATATATTATATATATAATATATAGTAATATATATTATATACTATATTATATATATATATATATATATATATATATATATACTATATATTTAAATTTAACATGTTTAAACATGATTCTTGTTTCGAGCTATTGGAGGGTTTCATTTTCTACCCATCGATGACATTCAAAAGATTATAATAAAACTCATGTGTGGAGTGTGTGACATCATCAACCAAGCTAGAAGGCAATGACTGTAATCTAAGTGATGATGTTTATATTTGGAAAAATATGAATATGGAGCTAGAACAGCTTAATTCACCACTCAACAGACAAGATTTAAAACAAAAGTAAAAAAGGAGGTATCATCAGCAGAAACAGAAGCTCACTTATTGGCCTATATTTTAAACCAAGATATCAGACCACAGTACTTCCATAGGATGAGTATTCAAAAGCAGTGGAATTTATGGAATAAAATTAAGAGCAAATTCTCCTCCATTGCATAAAAGTTACCTATTTGATGAGTCTCTGTTGTCAGCAGTGACTCCTTCATCATGGTACAGATCTCTCGAAGAAAATTAGATGAGAGGTCATATATTAAAATAATTAAGGCATATGTCAGCAACTTATCAACTGCGTAATGTTGAAAAGGCTATTTCAACTTTTGGACGTGCACAGCAACATTAGAAATAGGTTGGGAAGACAGCTAAAGCAGGGAAATTTGTTTTTTGTATAAAAATTCTTAATGATAATTTCAGTTTTGACTTTAATGATAATCTCTCTCTCTCTCTTCTCTCTCTCCTTCTCTCTCTGTCTCTTCTCCTCTCCTCTCTCCTCTCTCTCTCTCTCTCTCTCCTCTCTCTCTCTCTCTCTCTCTCTCTCTCTCTCTCTCTCTCCTTCTCTCTCTCTCTCTCCACTCTCTCTCTCTCTCTCTCTCTCTCTCTCTAATATAATATATATATATTATATATATATATATAATATATATATATATATATATATATAATATGATATTAATATATATTATAATATATAATATATATATAATATAATATTCTAGTATTCAAATATAAAGATAAATAAGAATTTCATTAGTAAATTGTTATAGGTTAATTTGAATAAACTTTTCTTTACGCTTTTTTTTTTTTTTTTTTTTTTTGGTGAAATAAAAAAAAAATAAAACCTTTTTTTCAGATAGAGTTTATATATTATAATATACCCTCATTTTTTACTTTATGCATTTTTTTGTATACTCCAAAAAAAATTTTTTTACATTTAAATTAATTTTAATACAGTTTACAGTTATCAGAAGTTTGAAATTAAGAATCTAAGAAATGTTATTAAGGGAATTTTAATAATATGTGTTAAGACAGTGTATAAACAGTTTCTAGTAGTGATTTTGGCCTTTAAAATCTATTAAAACCAATAAAAAACCACAGTAA
>JABUQX010067248.1:55000-74642 GCA_015478945.1 Trachelipus rathkii | reverse complement strand
CAGTCCAATCTAAACTCTGAACATCACGCGAAAGTTACTCTAGAAGCAACAACAACACGACACATAAAGAAGGATCTAAAAACCAATTAGACTTATTTAGGAGTTACAACAGCAACACCACACAAACGCGGCGAGCCACCCAACCACCCAACCCCCACCAACCCACAAACCCAACAGCGTAGAGGCGCACACCACTTATTACACCAACACAAACGCCCCTCTGACCACTAACGAACCTGTTACAATGCAGCCTCTAAACACACCACTGAACAGTGGAATTCACCTCGTAACAAACAGAACTAGCATGGAACTATAAATAACTCGAACGGATGAGTCCTCAGTTAATAAATACCAATTCCTGTGAGAGGCCAATAAAAAGTTCTTATTGACAACAACTCGCACGTCTAACGGATAACCCCACCACTTAACATATATCTACTAAGGCAATACGAACAATGAACTCAATTAACTCCACTATCATGACCATATTGGTCAAATATCGCTCGGAACTCAACAAAATACCTTCTAGACAAAAAAACACCGAACCTCTCGGACCCTACCCTGCCCATTCCTTACATCTGATCTTCGATGTTCCCCTAGTGCAAAAGAAAGTAAAAATATAGGCGTAATATCAGGATAGCCGTAAACAAACATTTTCTACGGCCAAATAAATATACAGACTTCTCTTTGTCCATGACGTTAATCTTTCACTAGATTGAAAAATTACAAAACATTTAGCTCATTATATATGACACCGTCATGATTTAAAACTTTCACGCCATAAAAACACCACAAGACCTCCTCAGACAGAACAAATGAGAAATATAAGTGAGTGACAAGAGCATTCATTAACTTCAATTAAACAAAAGCACACTCCTCACCTCACAGTGCAACATACAACACTCAGCAGAGTATTCAACAATACCGAGCATTGTTACACAGAATACCAGCCACCACCTCAACAAGCTAACACACTCTCTCACGGAAATCCAAAACGCTAGTTTCTTTGCCTGATAAATTCAACCAGACTCAATCCAATCAACGATCGCAATGGGGCATTATTAACGACATTTTAAAACGTCACAATAAGCGATCAACAAAAATGATGAATTAAAAAGAGGTGATGAAATAGTACAAACAAGCAACGCATAGTCATTGAATTGAACTCCTACTTTACTACCGGAGGGGCAGCGCTTAGCAGCCGAAAGTTCCAGAAACAGAGAGGGTGTTTGCCGACTATTTAAGACCGCACGAAGGGCAGAACTTTGCATTTGGAAAGAATACAACATTGCTGATCGTTGAGATGTGTCCATAAGCTGGGCTACATGCAACTCAAAGCTGACCGACCACCATCCGCAGATGTCCCGAACTGGATATACCAACACTGAAAAAAAGAAATTTCACCAGTATTAGCCGCTCTTTTTAACAACTCAATTGAACTTACATTACTATCCAATACTGAATTAAGAAATCGCAAACAGTCACCCTGTCCCAGAGCTCTGACACCTCCCTTCGAAAAACTCTCGTCAGATTTCAATCCTACATACAACTTTTAAAATCTTTGAAAAATTAGCTCCATGCACAACTTACTAAATTAGGTTTGCATGAAAAATGGCTTTTATCACAAAAATCAGTCTGGTTAACTCAAAAACCGCAACACAGAAGATGCTCTGGTATTCCTTACTGAAAAACTATCAAAGCACTAAGCGAAAAACAAACATGTGTACTCTTACTTCTAGATTTCTCGAAAAGCATTCGATGTAGTTTCCACACAACTACTCTAAGCAACATTTAGCAGGACTTGAGATATCACTTAAATGGTCCCACTACAATGCCGAAAATTTCCAGTCGTACTTATGCTGACGAATACACATAACGGTTCATTTTAGGAGACTACATTAATCCCTCACTTCCGCCTCAATTTCCCACGGATGTAGTCCCCAGGGACTCCTCTACTGGGGACCGCTATTACTTACAAATAATATCTTACAATGACTTCCCACAATTGTAACACAGTCATACAAATACACTCTCAATATCGCATAACCGGACACAACACATAGACAATCATTTATCAGACCACCACAGTAAAAATACTTCAAACACACTTAAAGAGAAAAGTTCAAACACCAATAAATAGAATTAAAGAAACACACTAACATACCACACACACAAACAACACTATAAACGTTTGGTAGAAGATATGGAAATATAAAGACAGACTTTTCATCAAAAAAAACAAAACAACAACTATACTAAGTATCACACATCACAACAAGAAACCCTGTTCAACTAAATGTAAGGACCAAACAACATATCACACACTAATACGAAAATACGAGGCTAACCATACGAAACTCTGCACCAACTTAATTAGCGTGCCCCATAATCCTGGATCGGACAAGATATTAACTCATCAACAGACACACGCAATTTAAATACAGATCTCATTAAGCAAACATCTGTCTTAATCGACCCACTCAAACTATGACATTACTTAAGGATAAGGAAATCATGTTCCAACGAACTATTACTCTATAAAAAAAACCCTTCTAACTATAAGTTCTACCTGTATATCACTCACATCCTTACTAATACTTCTGTCAGATTTGAGGGTCAGCCCAACAAGTTCGAAATACACTGCATCACAAACTCTACATCGGGTTTATGCAAGGAAAAATAATACGTGTAAATAATCAGGGCCCCGAAGAAACATACCACGTGAACACACAACACCCCCACTACTATCAAAAATTTGTCTATAACACTCAAAACCCTTAAATGAACGGTATCTCTAGCCCTACACGAGTACGAGTCCAGTCACATCTAACGCTTAAACTTACACACAAGATGGAACCTGCAAACAATAGAACACGAACACTCTCTTGAATCTAAACACATATAACTTGTCACAAAACCTAACTTTTAAAACACAAAACAAATCTCCGTTAGACACCAATACCATTCCCCATACCTTAGACCAAAGCCACAATTCACACCTAAACGAACAATCCGCCGGACGGGGGCCCACATCTCATACATATAAGCAGCAACACCAACCCATCAGGAATTGTGGAAACTAAGTTCTACACACATAAACACAATGTAACAAGCTCGAGTCAATCACCGCATCTGGGACTATGTTCTCAGTCAACGAAATCATCCTCAGCAAGCTTCTTACTCTCTACTACAAACTACAAAAAAACACCACGAGACCACTTTCCCTACCACACGCCGCGTAATCAGGAATAATCATCTACGCCTTCGAAATGCGTAGAACGACTCCACCTACATCAAAGCAAGTCATATTACATAATCTTTAGCTCTCATAATTTCTCACCATAAGAATTCAAAAAAGTCAATGGAAATGATAGGAGAGTCCTTAGATATTCAGATGAAACATAAATAATATATACCAACATTCATTGATACTATTTTAGTACTTATTAATTCCAAGTCACTACCACTATACTTATGATTATTATTATTAATTATAATCATTACACTTATTCTTATTACCACAATAACATACATGATCATATTAACATACTCTATTCAATTATAATTAAAAATAATCTCTCCAACGTTATTAGATGTCTGCCATCTACAATCGGCATCAATCACACCATATACAACACGCATATTACTTGTAATATCAAACCAAACATATATAATCACTATACAACTCACTCACTTGCCCAACCAAACCAAATACATCATCACAAACCAATGACACCACCTATCATCCATCACCCCAAACGACCCCACAACCACCACCCAATATCATCTCTCAGTATGTAACTAATAAGTGTTACACCCACCAACCGGTCAACAACGCCGATCCCCACATAGATAATATATCTACACTTATCTATCCTCACCTCATTATTATTATTATACCATATATATATATATAACTTATTATATTATCATCAAATAACTTTTGGTTAGAGATGAAAAAATAATTCTTAATTATTTATTACAATTAACTTATGTATTAATAAATACTATATGTGAGTCTCATATTCCAACTTGTATATTTTTTATCTATAAGCTTGCTCAAATCTATTTATTACTTTTTTTTTAATATTTGATAAAGAGAGCAAGGTTTCTATAGAAACTTCTCGTCACGTAAACTTATCTACTTATAATAGTTGATTACTTACGATACTCCCTACATTAATTCGATTATTCATTATTATTATTATTATTATTATTCATTATAATATTATATAACTCTGCCTCTCCATAAACTGCACTTATTACAACATTATTATATTACTCATTATTCATTCATTATTATTATTGATTATATGATTATTATTATTATTATTATATTATTCATTATTATTATTATTACTACTACTATTAATTAGTTATTATTATTCAAATTAATTAATATATATATTATTAATATTATTACTCATTATCATTAAACTCATTATTATATTATTATTATTATTATATTATTATTAATTATTATTAATTATTCATTATTAATTATTATTTCTATTATTATTAATTGATGTCACTGTAATAAGAAAATATTTATTATTATTATTAGACCATTCTTTTCATAACATTATTATATTACATTATCAATAATTATTATTGTTTAATAGTATTATTATTTTAAATTAATTATTATATTATTAATTCTATTTTTAGTACCTTTTTCCTACTATAATAATATTATAATGTGAACGTTTTATCAATACCATTATACTGTGAGTTTTAGTTTAATTACTATTATTAGTTGATACCTTTATTATTATTATCTCATTATTATTACATTAATAATTATAATCTTAATTATTTATTATCATTATTATTATTACATTGATTATTATATTATTATTGGATTATTCATTATTAATATTATATATTCCTCTTGCCAATAAATTTATTTTTTTCAAATTTTGTTTACAAGACTCAGTATTATTATTATTATTATTATTATTATTCATTATTATTATGAATATTAGTTATTATCATTATTATTATTATCTATTATTATGATGTATTATTATTATCTCTATTATAACTATGTATTATTATTATATTATTATTATTATTATTATGTATTATTAATATATTATTTATATTATTAATTTATATTATTTATTATTATTATTATTATTATTATTGCATCATTGTTATTATTTTTATTATTATTATTAGTTCATTATAATTATGTATATTATTTATTATTATACCATTAGATATTATATTATTATTAATCTTTATATAATTATTATTATCTCATTAGTTATTATATATTAATTATATATTATTATTTTTGGCTTCAATGGACGAAAACGTTCCCCTAGTAGCCCTCCATCAAGACCATAAACTTTCTTGGTATTAATCTTATTATGGGAGCGTATATTGGATATATAATATATACGAATGTGAAAGTTATTTGTGGTGATTTGTTCGACTACTATCCTTATTTGCATATATACAAAATGTTATATCTAAGTAATAAAATAATAAAATATTATTCTTATATATTATTATTATTATTATATTATTATTATTATTATTATTATTATTATTATATTATATATTATTATTATTATTATTAATATTATTTTATTATTTTATCCTTTATTATTATATTATTATTATTATTTTATTATATGATATTATTATTATTATTATTAAGTGTATCTATTATTATATTAATTATCATATTATTATTATTATATATTATTATTATTTATTACTTCTTTATTACTCTCCCATTATTATTAATTCCTAACATTTTTATTATTATAATAAAAAAAATAAAATAGATGAAAATATCATTTTAGTAATTTAAGATTATTATTAAGATTATTAATATCAAATTATTAATTATTATTTACTTATATTATTATGTAATTTATTATATGTATTATTATTATTAGACTTATATTATTATTTTATCCTTTGATATTATTATTATTTATTATTATTATTATTAATTATTATATTATTATTATATTAATTATCTATTATTATTATTATTATTATTATTCTTATTATTATTATCATTATTATTTATTATTAATTATATTATTATTTTTGATTTATTATTATTTATCATAGATATTATTATTTAATTATTATTAATTATTACTTATTTATTTCATTATATTAATTATCTCTCTATTATTATTATTATTTATATATTATATTATAATATTCATATTAATTATTATTATTATTATTATACATATGTAAATATTATTATTATCTAAAATTCATATTATATTACTATTAATTATTTATTATTAATTATATGTCCCATTATTATTTATTAATATATTATATATTACTATTATCATTAATTATCTATTATTATATTATTATTGATTATCTATGCTTAATTTTACAATATTCCATTATTATTATATACAATCGTAATTATATTAGCTTATAATCTCAAATATCGTAAATATTATATAGGATTTGGACAATTACTGTTTGTAATGTTTGTATTATTGTAATTGATTCTCCTTATTAGTATTACTTGAACCAAGTTTATTATATATTACTTTATATTTTTTATATTGATTTTATTCATTTATTATTATATTATATATAATTTATTATATTATTATTATTATTATTATTGAATTATATATATTATTATTATTATTGCATTGATTATCATTATTATTATTACTTATTATTCAAATTTATTATTATTATTATTAATTATTTATTATTTATTATTATCTTAAATTATTTTATTGATATTATTATTATTACTGATATTCATATATTATTATTCATATATGATTATTATTATTATATATAATATTAATGATAAATTATTATTATTATTATTATTATACTTATTATATTTATTATATTTTTATTATGTATATTTATTATTATTATTATTATTATTTATTAATTATTATTATTCTCTATTCATGATACTTACATGAACATTATTCATTTTATATTTATCTATTCTTATTATTTATTATATTAACTTATATATTACTGGCTATTAATTATTATTATTCTCGGGTCTCAAAAGGACATGCACACACCATGAGACTGTTGCAATTAAGTAAGCCTCATCTTGTTCAGATATAACTAGGGAAATACTTCTCTGTTCCTTGACATAACTAATTATTTACGGCATATGAAATTGTAAAATATTTGGACTTATATAATCATACAAACTATAATATGATCTTTGTTATTACAACTTTGATTAATTGTATTTCTTTCTTCGAATTAAAAATTTTGGAAAATTTTGAATTTGTCATATAAAAGTTTATTATTATTATCTATTATTTATTAAATTATTATTATTATTATTGTCTCATTATCTCAAATTATATATATATTATTCATTATTTATTATTATTCATTATATAATTATTATATTTAAATTATTACTTATCCATACATTATTAATATATAATTATTATTAATTATCATTATTTATTAATTTTTATAATTTATTTATTATTCCTCTTATTTATTTAATGTATTATTATTATCATATTTATTTTTATTCATTATTATTGATTATTATCTATTATTTATTAAGTATTATTATTAATTATTATTATTATGATTAATTTTTATTCAGTCTTTATATTTATTATTATTATTATTTTTCACTTATTTTTATATATATTGATTTATTATAATTATTATTATTATAATTATGTGCAATTATTATTATTAATTTATTTATTATTTTATGTATTTATTATTATTTATTTTTATTATTATATATTATCTATATTTATTATTATTATTTATATATTTATTATATATTATATAGTTAATATCTATATTATTAATCTATTATATATTATTATTATTATATATATTATTAATACATATATAAATATATACTATTAGTTATTAATTAATATTTATTTTATTATTATTATCTCATTTATTATATATTATTATTATTATCATTATTTAAATTATTGATTATTAATTTATTATTATTTATTATTATTATTATTATTATATTTATATATTATCACTTATTATTATTATTATTATTATTATTATTATTATATATTAATTATTTAATTATTATTCATTAATTATATATCTTTTCATTCATTTTAAATATATTTATTATATTAATATTATATTATGATTATTATTAGTATTCACAAAATTTTGCTATATTTTCATTTTATTTATATTACATTATTAAATTACTATTAATTACCATTATTTAATAGTAATCATTCATTCTTATTATTATTAATTAATTATTATTACAATCATTGTTATCTCTATATTTTTATTATTATTATTATTATATTATTATTATTATACTCATTATTATTAGTTATTAGTATTATTATTAATATTTAATTATTATTATATTATATAATCTAAAAGTTGCTTCATCTATATTTTAAATATATTATTATTATTATTATTTATTATCTATTTTATGTATTATTATTATTATTATTATATTATTATATTATTATCATTATTGTGAATTACCTCTGGGACAGCGCTTGGAGCTCTAGTTACTCACCATACTTTCGATCGTAATGCTGGCAGCAACTGACACATATACCAACTGGCATAACCAAACCACACCACCCCTGTCACTTTCACCTCCCCACCTCTCCCTCTTCCCCATATAAATCAGGACCTTGATTAATTATAAATAAGGTCGCCGATTGCTCTGCACATCCGACCCGCGAGTGAAAAGATAGCATTAAGATCTCAGTTTGAAATCGGCTAGGTTCCTAAAAAATAATATATTCAGGATAATATATAATAATATATATATTATAAATTATAACAATTTTTACTAATTTATTATATATATAAAATATATTATAATACAATACAATTATTTATAACTTAATATATATATATATATATACTATATTAGTATATTATATATACTATATACATATAATATATATATATCACATATATATATACTACATGACAATATAATAGATATTCATATATAATAATACCTATAGGTACACCTATATATATTGATACATATATCTAATATATAATTATATATACTAACTATATATATATATATATACTATATATATATACTCAGTACTATATATATATATATATTATATTAATATATACTCCTACAAATATACCTATAAAAAATATATATATTAAACCTAACCTAACCCTAACTTAACGCTAACCTAAACCTGACATTAACCAGAAACTTCACTCCTATCCTAACTCATTTTCGTCCCAAATATCGTCGTTTATATGTCCGGACGCTCCAAATGTAATTATAATATGATTTTTTATGTTTTATAGATATTATACTATTATCGTTATTTTATATACTATAACATATTATATGAATATATATATATCTATTATATATTATTTATATATATATATAAAGTATTTACCTTAAAGTACATATATGCAGTATATATCTTTAATATATATATGTATACTATATATATATGTATTATTTAATAACGTAAGTATAATATATATATATACTATATACTATAAATATATACTATAATATATATAACTTATAAATAATATAGTTAAGAAAAATAAGATTACGGAAAATTGTTCTATTAATATAAACCACTTACAAATTGTTGAAGGTCTGATTCTTGTGTTAAGTTGTACCGATAGAATGGAAAACAATAGTTAAATAAATGACAAACTCTTAAAATTAAAAATCTGATGGAATGGTCCAAATTACATTCACTACGAGTTATTTAGTTGCACTAGGTAGCTCTTAACCCCAATTTGTACCACTCTGTTCGTTAGATGTGTGAAAAGATGAATGAAACATAACATGGGGTAATGACCGAGTGGGTACACACCATATGTTTACATAAAAATAAATAAACCACAACAGATTCGGCAGTTCTTGGCAGTTAGAAATTTAATACATAACATTCTAATAAAGATCACAGCAATCTTTTACTATATTATATTAGTAAGTTTCAATTTTTATTTTATCGACAGTTTACAAAGTTCTTTCTTGTATAAGTGTTTTCTGAACTCATTAGATTATAAAAAAAAGTTTCATAAAAATCTGGCAGAGGGTCGAATTTGGAAAGATGCTCTAATTTTACAGAATTTATGTTGTACCCATTAAAAATATTTTTATTAAAATATGAAATATAAGTACAATTGTGTATCATTGTCAAGTTGTCCACGATTTTTCTTGAATACCAATTTATCTACTTCATTTAGACTTATATAAGCTCATTATTTTAACCATTTCTCATTAACAAGCTTACTGTAAAAAAAAAAATGACTGAGTCATAAAACAAATAGTCGTGATAGTACGTAATTTTATTATTATTAACATTACCTTAATAGTAACTCTCTCATATATAATACTTAAGTATAAGATATATATATTCTACTCTAAGTAGAATATATATAATATTGACTAATAAAGGAGTAATAAAGTTTATTAAATAAGCACGTACTATAGAGTACATAATTAATAAAATGACCCATGTTATATACTAAATATATATATATAAATAATATATATAATTACTTATTAAGTAAGTTAAATAATCTATATAACGGTATAATTCAACACCTAATCATCCAAAACAATAACCTCCCTATACCGCCTCCTAACATTGTATAATATATATATATATATATTCATTGATAATTAGTTCAGTATTCATAATATTATATATACTTTTTATACGTAGAGATTATAAATACCATTGCAATATTTAGTGGAAATATATGTTATAAGTTACCTACGTCGATAATATATATATATCTTATAGTACAGTGTTTTCAAAGTTTTGAATGATCTCCCACTAATTATTTGTACGTATAATATTATAATTATATAAATATATATATATATATATATACTATATATATGATATTATTATATAGCCTAATTATATAATATATATATATATATAATATAACTATATATATAGTTATATATATATATACTATATATAACTAACACATGATACATAATATTATAGCCATATACTAATATATATTATACACTATAAATATACTATATACATATATAAATATACACATAAATAAAACTTTATATTTTAATATTATTTTATATATCTAATATCATGTTTAGATATTTCTTATAAAATAACATATATACAATATAAGCTTTGCTCTATACTGTACACTATATAATTATAAATAATATATTAAATAATTATATTATTTGTTTTATTAGCTATGCCGTAGTTGCTTATCTTATATATGTGATAATCAATATTATTGATTTACTATATATATTTAATCATTAAAAAAAATATATATCCATTTTAATTACATTATTGATATTTATATACTATTGTTTTTACGGTTATAAAAATTAAACTTTATGTCCCACATACTAAAGAATAATTAACCTACCCTAAAAGCAAGTATTATAATATAATCATTTAATAATAAGATATCAGTACATATAATAAAACTACACGTTAACCCTCTACTAATTAAATTCAAACGCCAAATTGTAGGTTTTTCCGTTCACGGTCATTATATATAATAATCATTACCAATCTTCATATAATAACCTGCCTGAGTGTCCATATCCTTTCTATTATATCATATTATAATAATTTTAATAATATATATCTATTAGATATATATATATATACTTATCATATATATATATATAGTTAGCTATTGTTTTATGTTGCTACACAAAATTCATCATCAATGCAGTAAAAAATGATGCGTCTTAACTGACACAAGCTCACACACGGACCACAGTGGACACACACACACACACACACACACACACACACACACACACACACACACACACAACACACACACACACACACACACACACACACACACACACACACACCACCACACTCCACTACATAACATCTCACACAACACCAATCATCATATCGACACACACACCCACACATCTCATCAGTCATATTCAATACTCACATCACACACAACACACACACATCCTAACACACACACACACACACACACACTGAACACCTTTGCAGAAGTAACTATGTTTATAATTCTTTTTTTTTTCTTTCACGCATGCTCAGATGCAGCAAGCAGCTTTTGTTGAGCTTGAATCAATGAGCGGTAACGGGTGTCTTACCAGTCACCATTTAGCCGTCATGGATTCGTCATGTACGCCTTTGGATACGATTCAAGAAGCAAGAGAAGGCTCCTCTTTGAGTGGAGAGAGTGACGAACATTTGGATACTATTATTGAGGAGGTAAGTCTTTGTTTAGAGTTTATGTATTATAATAATTATTATGATTTTCTAGTGTTTTATCACTCATTTCAGTTTAGAAGTCGATAATTTATATACAATATGTTAAAAACAGTTGAAATATATTAATGTTTTCATAGAAAAGAAAATTTTGAACTGTATTTTATAATTAATTTTGATATATATATTTTGGATAGTATTAGTGAGGAGATAACTCTTTTATATAGTTTGTATACTATGATAATTCTGGTGATTATGTGGTGTGATATTACTAATTTCAATTTGAGTTGTTAATCATTTATATATATACTTTCATGTAAAACTGTTGAAAATGTTTGATATTTCTTTGAAACAGAAACTTAAAAAACTTTGTTATATTCTATATTTTAATATAATTTTTAGTTACAAAATTTTTATTTTAGATATCATTAAATGGCTGTTATTTTATTAGGAAAATTCTTTTTAGCTTTTCGAGTCGAAATACTGAAAGTTTTATTAAAGCAAATCTTGTATGAACCAATTTCTAGCCTCTATTATTGATAGGGAATAAAAAATCAATATACAAGTTTGTGACCTAATTAGACGCAAATTCTTCGTATATTTTTCATACATTTTATGTACGGAATAAAGTGCCAAAAATACCTGACGCTCATGTAATTTATTAATAAATGCAGGAATGTTTCTCACCCAAAACACTTGACCCTCCGGCCCTAATTCCGGCCCTAATTCCGGCCCTAATTCCGACCCTGAAGGAACCTGAAGAAAAGAAAATTAAAGTCCAGTGGATGAGCGACGACGATGATGACGATGATAATGATGATAATAATAATGATAATGATGGACGGAGGTCATCAACTGATGTGTACGAGGTGACTGACCCCAACATCGACAAGGGATGGGCATGGGTAGTTCTTTTGGCCAATTTCTCCCTCTTTACTATATCGTCAGGTTGGTAGATCAGACAATATATTTATATTTTTTATACCTTTCATCTGACAGGTATATATTATTATTATTATTATTATTATTATTATTATTATTATTATTATTATTATTATTATTATTATTATTATTATTATTATTCTATTATTTATTATTATTATATTATTATTATGATTATTATTATTATTATTATTATTTTTATTATTATTATTATTATTTGCTTGTTTTTCATTAATATATATGCTTAAAAAATTTACACACACACAAATATATATACACTATTAAATATATATATATAATATCATATATTATATATATTAAATATATATTAATATATATTAATATATATATATATATATTATATTATATATATATATATATATATATATATATATTATACTATAAATTATATATATGCATATATATAATATATAATATATATATCTATATAGTATATATATAAATATACTCATATATATAATTATATATATAATTATATAATAATATATATATTAATATAATATATTATAATATATATATAATTAATATATATTATCAATATATATATTAATATATATATATATAGATTGTGTGTGGTAATATAAATTTATTTAAGCTAATATAATATATTAATTGCAAAAACAACAAATAATAATTAATAATAAAATTAATAATAATAATAATAATTAATATAAATAATATTATAATAATTCAATATATATAATAATAAATAATAATATAAATAATATTCAATATGTAATAATATATAATTAATAAATACTTTTATCAATTTCACTTTTTTTAAGTCTTCTTGAAAATGTTTGGAAGAAGATTATCAAGGATTTATGTAGATTGCTAATTAATATATATATATGTATATATATATATAATATAATATAATATAATATATAAATATATATATATATATATATATATATTAAATATATTATTATATATATAATTATAAATATAAATAATAAATATTAATATATATATATATATATCAAATATATATAATGTTGTATTATATTATATAAATATATAATATATATATTAATATTATATATATATTATATATATATATATAATATATATATAAATATTAATTGGTAAAATATAATTTAATATATATATAAATATAAATATAAATATAATAATATGATATATATATATTAAATAATATATAATACTTAAAATTTAAATATATATTTAAATATATATATTATAATATATAAATATATATATAGATATATAATATATATCTAATTATATATATATAATATAATATATATAATATTATTAATATATTAATATTATAATCATATAATATATAATTATATAATATATATATATATATATAATATAAATAATATAATATAAAATATTATATATATATAATATATATATAAATGGTTCGAAAATTTGTTGGATTAAAATCGACTAGGAAATTTAATAGCTTATTGCGCCTGTTTATTGTATTCATATTTTCTCCTATAAATTATCCACGTCTCCAGCACACACAAGCGCGCCGTATCACACACATACCACACACACACACACACACCACACACACACACACACACTTTACACCCACGCACACTCACACACACACTAATATATTATATTATATATTATATATATATATTATATATTATATATAATATATATATATAAGTTATATATATAATATAATATATTAAATAATATTATAATAATATAAAATATATAAAATATATTATATATATATATAGTGCGGCAGAACCGATTGAGCAATTTTGAAGAGTTTTAAAATTAAAAAATGCCAGGCATAGGCATGTGATTAGAAATATGAAATTTTTGTCAAAAGTAAAAAGTGAACTGAAATTTTTTTTTAATAACAATTTAGCTCAGTAAAAAATTAGTAATCAATTTAGAAAATAAAACAAAGGAATCCTTTTTCCAACTGCAAGTTGTGCGTACGATATTTTATGTCAATAATATTCAATTAAATAAAATTAAGCGGCTCTACTTTTGCGGCCTAAAATAGCCCAATTTATAAGTCTTTAAAAATAAGAAAAATATGCAAAACATACGAAAACAAAGAATTCAAAATTATCCTATAAGTACTTTTTATAATTTGCCAGTTTCGAAGCCTTCTATTAAATATTCAAAGCAACTTTGGAAGTTTTTTCTCATATAAAATATTAAGGTTCAAATTTTACAGAGTTGCTTAAGAAATTTGTCCATGGTTTAAAATTGGGTTTCTATAATTTTAACTTCTTTTACTTTTATTATAGAGAGTCAGAGACTAACTAAAGTCAAAGTTTTAGTTGCATTTACGCGGAGGCGAGAGCTTGTGTTTATTTTTTTAATGTGCCGAGAAATAATTAAACATAGTGCAAAATATATGCCCAAAATAACTGACCCGTGTGATATATATATATACTATATATTAATATATATATAAATATATACTTATTATATAATATATATAAAATATATATAATATAATATATTTATATATATATATTATATTATATATATTAACTATAATTAATATATATTATAGTATATATCTTTATATTATATATATTAAATATATATATATAATATATTTAATATATAATATTATTATATATTATATATATATATATAAATATATATAAATATATATATATAATATATATTTATAATAGTATATATATATAATTAATATATATATATATATATATATATATATAATATATATATATATATATATTATATGAATCATAAATATATATATATATATATATATTAGAGAGAGAGAGAGAGATAGGAGAGAGAGAAGACAAATCCTAGATAGCAGGGCATGATCGTTTTCGTATGTTCTAATTTGACACCTCTACTGTGCATATTTGATTTATTTGTTGTGTTGTTTTTATTTTTGTTAATTTTTTTAAGATAATCTTTTTTCAACATGTTCGAATGCATGCAATCGATATAAAAAAAAAAGTTCATAATTTATGCACACATTTACACATAAATATTAAAAAATAGTAATAGTTACCGTCTTGAGGATAATATATATTTTAAAGGCATAATAGATATTTTAGGAATAAATATAATTTGATTTTATATATAGGTAAAGGTATGGCACAGACTCCACATATTTTCTATTGAGCAGAATGGTGCTTCGATGTCATGCAATACGATATAAAAAATAAAAAAAAGTTGCTAATTTATCCAGGCCACACCAATAAAGAAAAAAAACTTGTTGATTAGTTACCTTTATGAGGTATACTAATAAAAAATAAAATATATATATATATATATAATATATATTAAATATAAATATTATATTAATATATATATATATATATATATATATACTTAATATATATATATATATATATAATTATTATATATTATTAAATAATATAAATCCTACAGCCCTCCATTGCCAAGTTTTACACGAGCCGCCACGTATATTACTATTATATATATATATATACTATATATTATATTATAATATAATATATATATATATCATATATATATATATGTATATATATATATATATTATATATATATTTATCTTATATATATATATATAATTATATATTATATATCATCGCGTAAGCAAAGGGACAGTGACCGTTTGATTGAATCTGTGAACAGTGATTGAAAAAATGAAAAACCATTGTCTTGACTCTTGAGTCTTGGACTGTTATCAGATCCGATATGCCCCAATGTTCAGCTTTTGAAAGCTTAAAAAATTATCAGTAGAGTGCATGGAAAGAGTCTGAACGTACGGTAAACTCTAAATTCAAATTGATAACTTAAACAGTTTTGATTTTAACTGATCATTGTAACATATAGAAAAAGGTAAAATAATATACTTATTTCAAAAATACCTTGCATGATATTGCAAATAACAGTGGACAACAATTAATAACATATTAATTAAAACAAAAATAACTAACAGACAGCCTTGCAGCTGATAACTTTTAAAGTATCTTGCTATGTAGGTGACTGTCTTCTTCTATCTTCTTCTTCTTTCTCTTCTTCTTCTGTCTTCTCTTCTGTTCTTCTTCCTTCTTCTTCTTCTTTCTTTCTCTCTTACGAAATAAGGTGAACAACGGCCAATATCGATTCATTCAAGAAAAAGTTAGATTTACACCTTAAGGAAAGTGGTGCTGGTTCTTTGAACTTCAATGAACTCGATTTTTACTTTATTCAAACACTAGAATTATTAATAACGTATCTTAAATATATATAATATAATATATAATATATACTATATATATATATATATATTAAATATTATATATTAATATATATATATATATATAAATATATAATATTATAATTTATATATGTCTATATATATATAATTCATATATTATATACATATAATATTAGGTCTTCTTGCCTCTGCTGTGTTTGTATTATGTCCAAATGCTGAAAGAATTCAAACAATCATAGAAGTTACACGGTAAATATATCGTCCGGGATGGGATCTCATTAATGAAACCGCTTTCTTTTCATGCCTTGCTTAATTACAAAAGCTATAATATATCTATATATTATATAATATATATATATTACTATAATCTATATATAATTAAATTTATATAATATATTATAATATATATATTATATAACTAATATATGATATATATATATATATATCATATAAGTAATATATATATATATATTAGTAATATAAGAGCTTCTTTTTATTATTATCCATTTTATAAATTCCAATGATAAAGGAAATAACTTTAGACTATCGGATGTGTGAGACTTATATATTTATGACCGCGGAAGTGTTTGCGGATGTAAATACCTTATTTATTTATTTATTTATTATATATTTATTTCATTTTCATTTATTTATTTAAGGTCCGTTGTGTTCAATCGTCATCAGAAAGACAAGTTGCAGAACTTCAATTATTATTGGATCTTTGTTAATGACTCTTGGTTTCATGTTGTCTTCAATGGCGAAGTCTTTGCCTTTCATCTTCTTCTCCTACGGAATTGTAGTTGGTATGTTCAAGGTTTTTTTCATATGATTTTTTTTTTATTTAAAAAAAAATATTTAACACCATTCATTAATTTTGACACAGTAGAATCGTATACACATGAAATAGAATACACATAAAATAGAAGATCATATCATTGGTTAACTTATGTTATAAAACAATTTGTTGTTAAAATATATAAAAATTAAAACAATTAAATTATAATATAAAATACTATGTTGTTATTAAATAGTAATACGTATTGTATTATTATTTTCATTCAAATAAATTGGTATACGTTTCAATGTTTCAAATTGATTAACCAGTGAAGATCTTTGTTGCCAATTGCAAAATTTAAAAAAACTTGAAACATTTTGCAATACCTCATCTTTATTTGCAGACATCATTTTATTTTTTTATCCTGAGTGAAGCTGCCTGACGCTGAGTCATAATATTTTTTCCCCCCGTATCTACATTCATGACTCAGCCATTTATAGATTTGGCTCATTTTTTTCTTTCCGCACAGCTTTTCTTCATTTATGCAGAAAAAAATTGAAGATAGAAAAATAATGAGTGTATGAAAAATTAGGAAATACTTAAAATAAAAGCAGGAAAAATATTGGTTTAAAAATGGCTGAAAAAAGTTATGATTTTCTTGCTGATTGCTGCTATTTATGAGCACTTTCAGGATCTAGTGCTGTTTGCTGAAAAGGTACGTAATAATTCATATTAATTTTAATGTGAAAAGGTGACATTACTTTTTTTTTTTTGGAATACTGAAAAATATTTTGACATCTGCAGCCATAATCTTACGAAAAAAAAAACTTCTTCCAAAAACCACAACCGTTTTTCAGCAACTGGAAAAGATATATTTAATTCGTATAACATTCGAGTACTCATTTCATATCTGGTACATTCTTTATTTCGTTGAGTTATAATTTTTTTTTTGTATTTTCTTGACAATATGTCACCTGTCTTCTTTTCATTATAACGTGGTTCGTATTTAAGTCAGCCATACAAGAAAGGTTTGTAGCAAATATTCTAGTACGTGTATGGTAATTAAAGGTTGTTCTCTGGAGTGAAAATTGTTGTCAGATAATAAGAATGGTCGTTATCATGATTTTTTTTCTTTTATTTAACATTTTTCGTCTTTAACAATTCATATTCACTAAAACACCTCTAACCTTTAATTGAGTCTAATAATGGGTTGCGGGATTGATAAATGGAAACTGTAAAATCTAATATGATGTTAAAAATGTGGAGTAAAGTTTGAAATTTGTAATTTTCAGCTTATCATTGTCTCTCTATATCACTAACAATGTTTAATTTAATGTTTACCACACTTGAGGTTTGAAACAAGTTCCACTCTCCCTTGTTTTCTGGATCCCTGTTCCGTTATACATCTTGTTTCGAGTTCTTAGTTGGAAACTTTCCAAAAAAACGTACTTAAACAATGTTTTATCCAGTAACTATACGTACAAATATATA
>JABUQX010067248.1:37500-42500 GCA_015478945.1 Trachelipus rathkii | reverse complement strand
ATATATATATATATATATATATATATATATATATATATATATATATATATATATATATATATATATATATATATATATATATATATATATATTATTGTTTTTTATTTCAGGATATATTGTGGATTGCACGGACAGTTACATGGGCGTCGTGATTCTGTCATTCTCCTGCTGTGTAATAGGGGGACTTTGCACCATTGCTTGCTGCCTTATTCATAGAAATAAACTAAAAACACCCAAGAGGACAATCTCAGTTTAATTATTATTATTATTATTATTATTATTATTATTATTATTATTATTATTATTATTATTATTATTATTATTATTATTATTATTATTATTATTATTATTATTATTATTATTATTATTATTATTATTAATTGCGTTTTTTCTCTCAATGCTGGGAGGTAGCATCTACTGTAGATCATACATTATTATTATTATTATTATTATTATTATTATTATTATTATTATTATTATTGTTATTCTTATTATTATTATTATTATTATTATTATTATTATTATTATTATTATTATTATTATTATTATTATTATTATTATTATTATTATTATTATTATTATTATTATTATTATTATTATTATTATTATTATTATTATTATTATTATTATTATTATTATTATTATTATTATTATTATTATTGAGTTACAAATTTTTGTAACTTTTAATTGAAGTCCAAGCTTTTTTATCTTTTTTATCTGAACTTAGTGGTAGTTATTCATTAACTAAAACTAAATATCATTTACTATTTTAACTTTTGTATTTAAAAATAAACTATATGGTGTACACACTCGTATACTGAGATATACAGTACCTAAAAATTTTTTAATCACATTTAGTTTTAAATAAGCATTTTTTTTTTTTGTGTAAAAAGAGCATTTTTAATTTTTGGGTCGCCGTAGCTTCTCAGGAAATTATTTAGTGTTAATTTTTTTTTATTATTGTAAATTATTATCTTCTTGCTTCTTGTTTGGCAAATGTTAAACATTCGTGTTAAACTAAACACAAATATGTGTTAAACATTAGTGTTAATCAAGTATAAAACAGAATTATGAATTATGGCCAAAAAAAAAAAGGCCAAGAAAGACATTCTGCTTTAAAGAGTGTTTTGCTATGTGAGATGAACAATTTGAATTCGAAGAAGAAGAAGAAGAAGAAGAAGAAGAAGAAGAAGAAGAAGAAGAAGAAGAAGAAGAAGAAGAAGAAGAAGAAAAGGGTATTAGTAATTAAAACAATTGTTATCTAGCAACGTAATTTTTTATACAGGCTACTTTATTTTTCATAACTTTTTTTAATATTTATCTAATTTTAATTATTCAAGTAATTTCTTTTACCGTATAGTATTATTTTATTGTAGGATAAGAATATTTTAAAACTGTGATTATATTTAAAGAAAAATATTTTCAATATTTAATACAAATAAGACCTTTCACACATTAGCTACATCTGTTATCATATGTTTGTAGTTTTAAAAATTACAAAAAATGATTTATTTATTTTTAAATTGAGGTGCACCAAAACTTTTTACGATCTCGTTCTTTAATTTTATATTAATTTCCATTTTTTTTATAAATATTTTAAAAATAAATTCATTTTTTTGCTAATCCTGAAATTTCGAACATATGCCAACAAACGTGGACAGGGTTTCATCAAAAAGTGTAGATAGTTTACGAAGGGTCTAAACAAGATCACTTTCACATTTCCTTCTTAGGCATGCTATTGCTTGAACGCACACCAAATTTTTTACGAATTTCATGCAAATAAATTGCAGTATTTTTGCTGTATTGCAATTTTGCTCAAATTAGGTATGTTAGAAAGTGTCGTAGTTTTTATACAGAGAATATACAAAGTATTCTCACGGAAATTGAATATATATATATATATATATATATATATATATATATATATATATATATATATATATATATATATATATATATATATATATATATATATATATATATATATATATATATATATATTTTATTTATTATTCTATTTACCTCTTCCGCTTATTCTATAAGTTTATGCGCATTGTCCTCCTCAGAATAGCCGCTCCCTGCCTGCTGAGTTGCTTTCTGTACATCATCTCATATAAATATATATATATATATATATATATATATATATATATATATATATATATATGTATATATATATATTTATATATATATATATATATATATATATATATATATATATATATATATATATATATATATATATTGACAGTACAGTACAAAATAACCTTCGTTGATATATATATATATATATATATATATATATATATATATATATATATATATATATATATATATATATATATATATATATATATATATATAAATAAAAATAGTTAGTATATATATATATATATATATATATATATATATATATGGTGTGATATATAAAGGGTTATTAGTATAAGAGTGCATATTTAATAAAACTAATATTTATTAACATAGTATTCAAAATTATTATTATTTAATTTTTCATTGCATTGTAAATAGCTATTTAATTTTCTTATATGGATTTTCAATCATTATTCTATTTAATTGATGCTTCTCTATACTTTTGCCTTTTCCTCGCAAGCGAATGGTTTCGGGATCGATACTCACAGATTGTGTTCTGAAGTCGAGGTCTCCTCTTTTATTCGGTAATAGCGGAAAAAATGGGTACATTAAGCAAATAAAATTACTAGGATTATCGAAAGGACCATAAGACTTAGAGGGAGTTATGATGATTGTGACTCTTTCTTTCCGAAGTTATGAAAAATACACAAAGATTATGATAATATCAATATAAAAATAGGAGAAAATATTGTCAAGGTCTAAAATTTTCCGCCCCCCTACAGTTTACCTCTACCGAGAAATGTGTCTGTAAACTGTCTTGGAAAAGTTATAAACTTGTAAGTTAAGGAGTATAAATATGTGTGAGTGGTTTGTTGAAATAGTTGTTTGATGTGATATTTATAGAGGTGAGTTCTCCATGTATGAAATCAAAAAGGGTTTTCAATAGGAGTAGATGCACCAGGAGTTGGTTATTTATTTCCATATTTGTAGAAGTAATTAATTGATTTGCATCACGAATTGATGAATCAACATTTTACTGTCAGGTTCCATATTAGGTTAGGTTAATATTATTATTTTTGTATATATGTGGATACAGTGTTTAAGTTTAATTTAAATATTATTGTGTATATTTTTATTTAACTTTACTATTTACTTTAATATAATTGTGCATATACGAATATGTTTAACTTATGACCTTGTAAATAAAGTTTTATATTAAAGTATTAGTTCTATATCAACTTGAAACTTTTTTTTTTAGTCATTTCAGGTTACCTTCTTCATTTAATAAAATAATTTTATAAAACTTACAAAATTACAAAAAATAATTAATATTAAAAATTTTTATACAAGCTTTTTCAATCTTACAAATAAAGTATTTTTTATAAATAATTATTATCATTGTTGATTTTTTTATACAATATGTATTAATGGATATATTTTATATACTCAATAAAGAATAAAATTACTGTCTTTCTTAAAAACATTTCAAACTATATATATATATATATATATATATATATATATATATATATATATTTAAAAAAAATATATATATATATATATATATATATATATATATATATATATATATATATATATATATATATATATATATATATATATAAAATGATATTTGAGGTATATTCTCCAAAGTCAAAATGATTCTTGGAGTGTTCTTCGAACCTTGGAAGAAAATCATGTAAGACTACATGAGGTATTGATATTCTTTGAAAAAATATTCCTTTTGCTTAGAAAGCAAAGTGATTTTTCAAAGAAAGATACTAAGAATGCTACTTATCGAAAGTTTGAGTTATACGTTTTCGTTGAAGAGTATGTCGGGGGGCAGACAGAAGAAGGAACTGAGTGTTTGAGGCATTGAAGAAAAGCCTATTTCCTTTCCCCACTAGAGATACAAAAACAAATCAGAGGTCACTTGATTCTAAGTCACCCTCCTAGTAATAACCATTTTACTGAAACTGAAAGGAGAGATGAAGAGGAGGGGGGAGGGGTAAGGGTAGGGGTAGGGGTAGGGGTAGGAGAAGTCGTTGGCTTAAGATTGAGTAGGAAGCAAATTGTCAGATAAATCATTAAAAAAAAATAAAGAATAAAAAGGAGTTGCTGATGAAATAGAACCATGAGGATCATCGAAATTGATAAATTTTAAAGATGAACGGTGACGGTCTACAACAGCTGCTATAGAATTACCGGAATGGTAATCAGAGAGAAGTATTGATATCGTAAAGGTGAGTTTAGAAATCATAGCTTTCTCTCTCTCTCTCTCTCTCTCTCTCTCTCTCTCTCTCTCTCTCTCTCTCTCTCTCTCTCTCTCTCTCTCTCTCGCAGAATCTATCTCATATCTTTCGATATATCTACGCCATCGCAAAGAATTCACTGAAATGCCGTAGAACAGAGAATCAAGAGAAAAGATCGTGAATCGAGTACGAAAGAGAACGAGAACGCAAGCTGTTGCAGAACTAGGTAGTACATATGAAAGTGATCATCACGCGCGAACAGTTCCGTGAACTTGTTGATCAGTTAATTTTCAGTCTTTAGAATATCTAAGAAAATATCTCGACTTTTATGTTTTCAAGTTTGCCCGCACATTTCTACCATAGTAGATCGCGCTACCTATTTACCTGTGGGTTGAGAAGGGTTTTCAGGGGGGTCGACGTGGTTAATTGGTTCTCTGATCAAAAAATGTGAATTACATCAAATCTATAGCCCTCACCACCCATTTGTTTAAAAAGCTCTGTAAAGATGTAAGATCTCTTGTCACGAGATTTTTTTTTTAAACCACTGTACGCTGTTTGCCGAAAGAAAAGAAATCTCAATCATGTCTTTTAGTTGAAAGATAAAATCTACTGGTCCTTGGATGCCCAAGGAAATGTGACATTGTGACTTGCCTAGCT
>JABUQX010067248.1:2500-12500 GCA_015478945.1 Trachelipus rathkii | reverse complement strand
TTCCTGCGCTAAACACGGAGTGAGAAAGTATGTTATAATAATTATACAAGAAATAATAATTAACCTTCATTCAAATGTATACATATTTGTGGGCATTTAAACAATGCACACAAACATATAAAACATTTCTATGGGTAAAAATAAGTAACTAAAAATAAATACAGTTATACTTTCAAATGCAAACATATCTAATTATGTCCGAAGACATAAGTAGACATATAAACATTTGAAGGCAAAAATAGTATACATGAAATTTAAATAATATTCAAATACGAGCATAACTGGTTACATCCGAAGATCTAAACATATATACAAATATTTGAATACATAAAAATACAATAATGTTATATATACAGAAAATAAAAGGTGCATTTAAACACAAGCATATTTGGTTATATCCGTTAGATATAAACAAACATACAAACATTTAAATGCATAAAAGTACAAAATGTTAATACATAATAATTATTGATATGAAACAATTGAATTATTCACAAGTTAAATAAGCCACATCGATCGAACCGTTGAATCCAAGGAAAGGTCCAGTATAAAGCGTTTCTAATGTATCCATGATTTGATCAATGCGCAAGTAAATAGTTTTCAAAGCTGTAGTTACGAGAGAAACATTGCTTGACATATGTAGAGACGAAGTTGCTTGAAATTTAGGTCAATTTCTTCATACATAAAAGGGAGAGGTCACAGAACCATTTAGAATTCGAAAAGGAATCAAAGTTTGTAGTGGAATCCAAAAATGAATTTCTGCCCATAATCCAAACTTAAAATGATGAAAGAAATCCATACCGTAAAGGAAGTTACATATGTAGAGGCGAAGTTGCTTGAAATTTAGGTCCTTTATTTGAAAAAATTTCTTCATACATAAAAGGAGCGGTCACAGAACCATTTAAATTCGAAAAGGAATTAAAGTTCGTAGTGGGGAATCCAAAAATGAATTGCTGCCCATAATCCAAACTTAAAATGATGAAAGAAATCCATACCGTAAGGAAGTTTGCTTTGTCTGACGGATGGAATCTCAAAAGCTATAGACTTATGATAAGATGAAGACCATAATCCAAAATTAATTGAAAATGAAAATTGAAGTTCGTATTGATAATGTTCGTTTGCTTGAGTCATTTTCTCCGAGTGTTCTGATTGGGATTTTGTGTTATTGTAGTTTTTTCTTTTTTCATCATAATTGTTTTAAAGGCCGTTGATTGAAGTTCTGGGTTTTCTTTTCCGGCGTCACCCAATTATATAGGGTAAAACCTTGCTAAGTTCGTTGGATTCTTTTGTGAACAAGCACCCCTATATAAGAGGTTTGGTTAAATTAGAAACCCATATTTGAAATGTGATGTTTTTATTCAACATAAGTAAAATACGCAATGAAAATATATAACAGTAACAAAAGTCCCTTCTGTTGAGATACTCTTTGTAGGTGAATTGCAAGTCGCAGCCTTTTCCAGTGCGTTTTTCGAACTTGCCTCAGACTCTTCGTTTAGCGGCGAAAATTTGTGATCGAAATTCAAGTCACAGCCTTTTCCTTGAAGTTTATCGCTCTTGCCGGGAGGATTTCTGAAGAGAGTATCTTGAGTTAATAATTTGATCTGACTCAATATCTGACTGACTGAAGAGTATCTCAAACGGACGGGTTTAAATATTATTTCATTTTGACTTATGCTAAAATTTTGCTCGCGCAAATCTTAGCATAAGTACGAACATAAATTTAATATATATAAATATATAAATATATATATATATATATATATATAATATATATATATATATATATATATATATATATATATATATATATATATATATATATATATATATAATATATATTATTATAGATATATATTCTTTTAAACTGTAAGTTTTATTAATTTTGTAGGTAACATTTATACTTTATTTTGTAAGCTGTGACATATGATCCGACTGTCGTCGAAGATGGATGCATTAAAAATAGAAAGGAAGAAAATAAAGAGAAGAAACTGGAGAACACCAGAGGGAAGCCTGAAGATTGCTGAAAAAAGAAGAGCTTCAGCTAAAGTTCGAACAGTTTCAGAAAATGTGAATGTTTTTGACAGTGGTCCTGGCCAGAATATTATTGAAAAAATTTTTTTAACAAATTAATAAATTTGCTTTTAATTAAAACTTTAGTGAAAGAATCAACATCTTACTTTTCGATAAAATTTAGTGGTGAAGCAGCAAAATTTTCGCTATGATTCTTTTCACATAGTTAAAAAAGGAAAAAAAGAATTATCTGAAATAAATGGAGGAGCGTCAAAATTTTTAGCCCATTTCTTTTGAATTATTTTAAACTTTGCTTGTAAATATAAAAATGCATCATGTAATTCTGGCCAGTGAAGTTTGGATAAAGGGACGTATAAGATCATATGGAGAATGGATATTCGGCGCAGTCGGCTCGTATGAAGATTTTCTTCCCATAGTTCAAGAAGGAATAGATCAAACACCAAATAGCGTCCGGTAGCTCAGCGGGAGAGCACTCGCCCAACTACGCGAGAGACCCAGGTTCGTCACTGGTCGGGCGTGTGAGTGTGAGCTGTTCTTTCTTGACTCCGTCTTGCTCAGACTTAAAAATTGGGCACACCCCCTCCTAGATTAGGGCTCTGCCCGTGAGCGGTGGTGTTAACTGTTTTCATAAAAAAAAAAAAAAAAAAAAAAAAATTTTAAAAAAAGAAAGAAATTATGAATTCGGACAAGTTATTTTTTAAATTTTTTAGTGTGAAGCTTAAAAAGATATAATATATATATAATATATATATATATATATATATATATAATATATATATATATATATAAATATATTATATTATGTATATAATGTATATAATGTAAATAAAGTAAATATATATATAAATATATGTAAATATATATGATAAATATGTATATAATATATATATATATTATATAGGTATATATATATATATATATATAATAATATATATAACTATATATATATATATATATATATATATATATATATATATATATATATATATATATATATATATATATATATATATATATATATAATACTATATATATATAAAAAAAAAAAAGAAAACACAAAAAATATCTCAAAAACTACAATAGCTACAGGGAAAAGGAATACATTGTTGGAATCCTGGCAAAATTTTACTGTGGAAACTGTTAAAAAAAAAAAAAAAAAAAAAAAAAAAAAAAAAAAAAAAAAAATCAATCTCGAAAACTACAATAGCTACAGGGAAAAGAAATACATTTTTGGAATCCTTGTAAAATTTTAATTAGGAAAATGTAAAAAAAAAAAAAAAAAAATAAACATAAAAATTGGCTATTTTTTGGGGGGGAGGTGCTGGGACATAGTATATATATATATTATTTGTAAAGGTATTACACGGCAATGTAGGGGGCTCGAGCCGACGGGGAACACAGGGGGGGACGTTTTCCATACCCCGTAGGGGAGGGGCGGAGGAACCCCCGCGACACCCAAATACCAAAGAGCGGGGGTTCCGGAGACCCTCCCCGGAGGGGGGGATTAGTCCTACCCCCGTAGGTTCCCCGGAAAGGGCCCGGCGGCTCGGAGAGACCCGACTACTGATAAAGTGCGGTATACCCTTGGGGTATTCTTTAGTTAAAAAAAAGCAAAATTTAATAGAAAGTCTATTTATTTTAACGAGTAACCAATAAAAGGTCTCTAAATAGGCTTTTTAATCATATTACTATAATTATTAACAATAATTTTTTTTTTTTTTTTATTTTTTTTTTTTTTACATTTTCCTAACTAACATTTTACCAGGATTCCAAAAAATTTTTTTTTTTTCCTTTTGTTTTTTTTTTTTTTTTTTTTTTTTTTTTTTTTTTTTTTTTTTTTTTTTTTTTTTTTTTTTTTTTTTTTTTTTTTATTAAGACCAGCATCCCAGCAATGTATTCCTTTTCCCGGTTCCTTTTCATGGTCAGGATTTATTTAAAATTATATTAAAATGTATATCTGAATTTAAAACTATTTAATTTTAACTACTATTTAATTATTATTATAAGGTATATTTTCTCTCAATAAATGTTCAAAAGAATTGTTTTTCTTAAATTTGTAACTTTTTTGTACTTCACAATAAATTGAAGATATTTATTTCGTAAGAATATTTCTTATTTTTTAATTTAGGTTAAAGCTGAATTTTTTGTTCGAATGCATTCATTTGTCAGAAAATAATATATATTTTTATATATTTATTTTTTTATATATATATTTATATATATTTACTTTATATACTCTAATTCATATATATATATAATATATATATATATATATATATATATATATATATATATATATAGGTCAGGAGTGTCTAAAGCTTAATCATGTAACTTTTGAAACGGTAGCCACCTACAGTAAAACAAAAACTGCAAGATTTGGAATCAGCGTGGAAAAACTCTAAGGAAGGGGTTTTTAATTTTCTTATTTTTTATTTTATTTTTTTATTTTTTTTGTATTTTTTCGGAAATATAACAACGAGCCATAATTTTCTCAAAGCAATTGACGATATTTTTATCATTTAAATTAAGTAGCCAGGCAATGCTCAGCCTACGACTGAAAAACGAATAAATGTGAAGCAACATATCTTCATTACTATAGTATTTTTATATATTTAGATTGTTATTTCATTATTATTTGAGGGTTTCTATTTCAAAACATTTGTAAAAAAATATTCCACAAAGAAAATCGATTTATAGACTTTTTAGAAGAGATTAAAAATTAATTTAGAAGAATTTAAATTTGGAAACGTATGTTAAGAGGTAAAATTTTTTTTTCTTGTCAATGATAAGTAATAGCATATTGTAAAGGTAATAATTTTTTTTTTTTTTTATAACTAAAGGAATACCATTGGGTAAACTGCAAAAGATGGCAGGAGTTGGGGGCTCTCGGCCTCCCGGTGGACGACGGGGGGGACTTCGTCTCCCCCCTGTGTTCCCCGTCGGCTCGAGGCTGATAATTTGAAGATAAATAATAGAGATTTAGGAGATATTGCGATAAAAGAAAAAAAAAAAAATATAAAAAAAAAGTATTAAAAAAATTAATTTAAGAATTGTCATTTGCATTTCTCTTTTTTAATTTGTTTGTACTGTAGGTTCTGCCGTTCTCGAGTTATATGATGTGATCTTTAGACACTCTTACTAGTATATTATATATATATATATAATATATATATATATATATATAATATATATATATATAATATATTATAATATATATATATATATTATAATATATATATATATCTATTTTTCGTTATTATATTATTTATATGTATTACTTTATAATATATATATTTATATATATATATATATATATATAATATATATATATATATATATATTATATATATATATATAATATATATATATATATATATATATATATATAATATATATATATATATATATATTATATATATATATATATATATATATATTATAGATAATATATATATAATATATATATATATATATATATATTATATATATATATATATATATATATATATATATATATATATATTATATATATATATATAATATATATATATATATATATATATATATATATATATTACTGAATAATTTTCCATTAATATATGTAACATTGTTAGGAAAGCCGAATGCAAGAGAAACGAAATCTTATTTTCAAAGTATGCTTTCGTTCTTCCGCAAATATTTGAAAAATAAAAAATATAATAAAAAATCACATGATGAACCAGCACAGGAAAAAAGTCACGTGGAAATTTGTTTTTCGAACATGATTCCAAGTTCTTAGTTAATTAGTACAACGCTGCCGACAAGGAGATTAACCTTCTACATCTGCAATTAATTAAAATTTGAATGATTTTTATACCTTAGCAAATATTTATGTATTTTGAAAAGGACTTTCAATAGAAATAAAAGTTAAATATGATAAAGACCATTTCCCTTGATTTTTTTTTTTTTTAATTAATAGGGTAAATAGTTAGTTTTTAAATTTTTTTTTTTTTTTTTTTTCGTTTTTTTACTCTTGTATGGGACTAAACTTCCGATCCTACCTCTAATTAATAGCAACACGGATATACGATCGGAGCCAGGGACCCAAGATAACGCCATTGAATACTATTTATAATACCTGGCGTTCAAGACAGGCTTTTTCAAGAAAGCCGGATAGCCGGAGCCGGGAGGCCGGAGTCTGCAGTCGGAGTTCAGCAGAAGCGGAGCCAAAAAACATTTTTTCCTCCTTGCTCATATAGAGGCAAGTTTAATACAAAAGTTTACGGAAAAAATTTCTTCCTCTAAGGTTTTTCAAATTTGAATCGGTAATTAGCAGATGAAAATCAATCGAAAAGACATTTGTGGAAAGTGATGTGAAAACAGTGAGGATGATAAGTTGACAATCCCTAGACTCCAAGTTTCAAAGCAGGTAAAAAAATGCGACGTTATAATTACTATTATATATATATTATATATATATATTAATAGATATATATATATATTATATAATATATATATATAATATATATATATACTATATAATATATATATGATATAATATATATATATAGTATACTATATATAGGCATAATATAGAATCGTGATCAGTTTGAAATTTATTGTCTTGCGTTAGAGTCGCTTGGGTCGAACTTTTTAGGGTCGGTACTCACTCTCTCTCTCTCTCTCTCTCTCATAGATATATATATATATATATATAATATAAAATATATATATATATATATATATATATATATATATATATTAATATATATATATATATAATATATATATATACTAGTATAGATAGATTATAAAATTATGGATATATTAATCACTCAATTAGTTTCAGTTTCAGATATTTTCTTTAATTTTTGCTTTAGATTAGGGTTAGGTTACGTAAGTTAACCTAACCTAACATAAACTTAACTTAATTTAACCTAACCTAACCTAACCTAACCTAACCTAACCTAACCTAACCTAACCTAACCTAAAACAAAAATTAAAGAAAAATCCTGAAACTGAGATTAATGGAGCGATTATATATGATAATAATATATTATATATATATATATATATATAGAGTATACTAATATTAATATATTATATATATATATATATATATATATATAATATTATATATATATATATATATATATATAATATATATATATATATATATATATATATACCGGGTATATAGTATATATATATATATATATATATATATATTATATATATATATATAATACTATATATATATATATATATTATATATAGATATATATATATATAATATATATATATATATATATAATATATATATATATTATATTTAGTGATGGGACCGATTTCAAAATTGACTGTTTCGGATGCGATGCGGATGCGGATCCTTAAAGAAGAGGAGGATGCGGATGCGGTGCGATGCCGCGATCTTAAAGGTAGCAATGAGGATGCGGATGCGCGATGCGGATGCGGATGGTTTACTTTTTTGAAGTTTGAATTAAAGAATTATATATATATCTAGATATATAGTCGAATATAATATATATAAATATATATATATATATATTTTTTATTATATATATATATATATATTATATATATATACATATATATATATATATAATATATTATAATATATATATATTATATATATATATTATATATATATATAATATATATATAAGATTATATAATATATATATATATATAATACATATATATATATATATATTAGAATATATAATATATATAATATCATATATATATATATATATATATATATATATTAGAATATATATATATATATATATATATAATATATATATATATATATATATATATATATATACAATATATATATATATATATATAAATATATATATATATATAAATATATATATATTATATATACGATATATATAATATATATTTGTTAGAGATATATTAGATATGTAGATGTAATACAAAATATATATATAGTAATATATATATTATATATATATATATATATATATATATAATAATATAATATATAATAATATTATATATATATTTATATAATATATATATATATATATATATATATTAAATAGTATATATATTATATATCATATATATATATATATATATATATAATATATATAATAAGATTATAGAGATCTATATTATTATATTTATTGTGAAAAATTATTCATGAAATTGTACATTTTTCGTCATTAAATATTAAACCACAGTAAAAATAAATCACAGTAAAATTTCGACTTAAATATTGCAGTAATATTCATCCGCCAGGTCACATGACACCAACGCGGTCAGTATATGAATTTCCAGTATAAAATTTTTCCAGTATTTGAACAGTATGCCGTTCTTACGTACTTAGTCAACACGTATTGTGTATTGTGTACTCAGTCAGTATTCTGCTAGTAACCTGTCTGTATAGAACTAGTATTGTGTATTATGTATTTAAAATACACTCCGTTTAGTAACTTAAAGTGAAAGATAAACAATAAGTGTCTTTTTCTTTTTATTAATGTTAATTAAATTGATCACGGCAGTTTTCAATAAGTTATGCCACTTCGATCACAGCTTCTTTAAGACGGTTAAAGTTAACTTGTATAAAGTTTAAGTTAATTAAAGTAAGGATTAACGAGTCCTTTAAAATGAGAGGAAACCCTTTCAAAAACCTTTGGAAATTCCTATCCGTAATAATAAATCATCATCTTGTCTTAATAACTGTCTTAATTAATGATAATTTAAGTAATTGTTCTCCAAAAGAGTATTTAGGAAGGCCTTCCAATCGTTTACTCTAATAACTCTAATGAACTTCGAAAATCGTCAACCGGATGATACACGTCAAATTTACTATCAAGTCTATTAAATTAGTGTATTTGATTTCATCTCGATATAACATTTCGGGTAATTTGAAGCCATCTTCTATCGAAAATTTGTATTTTCTTCTATTTTTCAAATTATCTTTATCCTTACAGCGTCACCACCACTCACGCGGCAGAGCCCTATTCAGGAGGGGTGTTGCACGCCAAAATTTCATCCGCTAGGCGCAAATTACGCAGATGAGCACAGACGCAGGCTTTTAAAGTGAGAGAGATTAAATTCAGCAGGAAACACAGAGATGGAAGAGAATTCCACAAAACAGAGGGGCAGGAAAGAAGGAAGCACCGCAGCGAACTTGCCTGGAGTTACAAATATCTACACAAAACTCGTGCACAGACACAGCACCCCTTGTGCTACGACGGCGTCGTAAAGGTGGTGGTACGTGGAGCGGTAAGTTCCCTCGAACACCTTCCGCTGCGGAACCTATAGAAAAGAGATAAAGTACAACATCGCCCGCAAAGATTAGAAGGTGAACTGGAAAGTACAGAACAGTTTTGGCCCTTTGACCCTATCCAAAAGCGGGTGAAACCAGAGCCCCCCCAAATATGAGAACAGTACTCCATACAAGGCGGATGAGACCCTTGTAAGCTGGAGTAACTGAGAAGAGAAAAAAGTCTCGCATCTTAATAGAACTCCCATTTTCTATTGAGGCTGTCCTAGCAGCCGTTGTGATGCTGAGGTTTCCAAACATTTTTTTGTTTATGTTAAGGCAAGGATGTGTTTATATTGTTAACAGGAGAGACAAGAGAACCGTCTCTAAAGATATAGGAAAGTTAGAAGGGTTTTAGAGAGGGGAGATTTGAGAAGTTGAGTTTTTAAGAAATTGTAATTCACAATGTGAGACGACCCCAAATCGAAATTGTATCCCAATCAGCGAGAATAGAATCGGAAGGATTAAGACAGGCAATACTAGAAGTAAAAGAAGGAGTAGAATTGAAATGAGTTGAAAGAGCGAAGGGTCGAGTCATCGGCATATGAGTGGATAAAGGTAGATGTGCAGGTGAGAAGATCATTAATGAAAAGTAGAAGGAAAGTAGGAGAAAGGACAGAACCCTGAGGAACACCATTATTGACAGAAAAAAAGAAGAAGTCGCTC
>JABUQX010067247.1:17500-28536 GCA_015478945.1 Trachelipus rathkii | reverse complement strand
CATGTTGTGCCGTTCAACAATTTAGGTGTTTAACCGTTTAAAACTATCATTTAAACTCCGTAAAGTATCTTTCAAGCCTGGAAAATAACATTCAAAACTGAAAAATACCTTTGAAACTTGAAAAACAACTTATAAACCTGAAAGTAAATTTCGAACCAGAAAAATACATTCAAACTTGAAAAGTACCTTTCAAATCTAAAATGTACCTTTTAAACCTTAACAATACATTTCAAACCTGAAAAGTACTTTTCAATCCTGAAATATACCTTTCAAACCTAAAAAGTGCATTTTAAATTTAAAAAATACATTCCAACCTGAAAAGTACCCGTCCAACCTAAAAAATACATGTGAAACCTGAAAAGTACCTTTCAATATTGAATAATTTCTTTCAAAACCGATCGAAAACCGATCAAAATCTGATCAAAAACCGATAAAAATTCGATCAAAAATAGATCACAAACTGATCAAATACCAATCAAAAAACGATCAAAAAGCAATCAAATACCGATGAAAAACCGATCAAAAACCGATCAAAAAGCGATTAAAAGGCGGTTAACACCGATCAAAAAGCGATCAAAAAGCAATCAAATACCGATCAAAAAGCTATCACAAACCGATCAAAAAGCTATCAAACCGATCAAAAAGCGAACAAAAAAATTCGATCAAAAACTGATCAAAAACCGATCAAAATTCAATCAAAATGCGATCAAAACCCGATCAAAGAGCTATCAAAAAGGGATCAAATACGAATCAAAAAGTGATCAAAAAGAGATAAAAAAAAGGGATCAAAAACCGATCAAAAACCGATCATAAACCTATCAAAGACCGATCAAAAAACCATAAAAAATCGATAAAAAAAAACCGATCAAATGGCGATCAAATACCAATCAAAAAGCGATCAAAAAGCGATCAAAAACCGATCAAAAATCAATCAAAAACCGATCAAAAAACGATCAAATACCGATCAAAAAGCGATCAAACACCGATCAAAAAAGCGATCAAATATAGATCAAAAAGGAATCAAATACCGATCAAAAAGAGATCAAAGACCGATCAAAAACCGATCAAATACTGATCAAAAACCGATCAAATAATGATCAAAATCCGATCAAGAACCGATCAAAAATCGATCAAAAACCGATAAAAACCGATCGATAACCGATCAAATACCGATCAAAAAACGATCAAAAAGCAATTAAATATCGATCAAAAAGCGATCATAAAAGCGATCAAAAAGCGATCAAAAACCGATGAAAAAATGATCAATAAGCAATCAAAAAGCGATCAAAACCGATCAAATTCCGATCAAAAACCCATTAAATCCGATCAAAACCGATCAAAAAGCGATCAAAAAGCGATCAAACACAGATCAAAAAGCCATCAAAAACTGATCAAAACCGATCAAAACCGATAAAATACCGGTCAAAGAGCGATCAAAAATCGATCAAAAAGGGATCAAAAACCGATCAAAAAACTATCAAAAACCGATCAATTACCGATCAAAAAGCGATTAAAAAGCGATCAAACACCAATAAAAAAGCCATCAAAAACCGATCAAAAACCGATTAAAAACCTATCAAATACCGATCAAAAACCGATCAAAAACCGATCAAATAACGATCAAAAAGCGATCAAAAAACGATAAAAAATAGATCAAAAACCGATCAACCACCGATCAAAAACGATGAAAAACCGATCAAAAAAGCGATCAAAGACAGGGTCCAATATTTATTTGGCTCGGGCTGAGCCCATTTCACCCCCTAAAAATGAACATAAAATTCGGAATTTTCAGTCGATTTTGCCACTATAAACACCAAACTGTAGTTTTTTTTGCCCTCTAAAACGTTGTTTTCTGGTGTTTTTCTGTGTCTGTACCCATTCTTTCAGAATTTTCAATTTTTCAAGACCATGTTTTTGACATTTTTCGTATCAACTTCCAGAATTTTTTTCAAAATGACTTCAAACTTGAAATATGCATAGCATGGCCATCTACATACAATATTCACAATTGTTTTTTTCGATTTTTTGAGTTTTGTGCTCAGCGTTGCATAATTTCCAAACCCACTTTTTTACTCTTTTAAAATAAAAGAAAATTGCGATAATGTAATTGTCATGAATTGCAAGTCGATGAAATTTTTTTTAAGGGCATTGGTAGTCGAACTGTATTTTTGCACATTTTTACTTAGATAATTCTTTTGTATATGCATTAGTTTGAATTTTTTCTTGGTACAAATTTAAAAAAAAAAAATTTGGAAATTTAAAAAAAAAAATTCTTTTTGAGTATACAAAAGGTTTATCTAAAGTAAAAAAGATGCATCTTGCGAATGACTATACGATTCTGAAAATAATTGAGTATTGATCGGAATCGTAGTTTAAAATATTCCTCCAATATGGATCTCTTTTATTAGCTAAGAAGTCATATTTTCATGACATAATATACTGAGTAAAATGTCATAAGAAATGAAAGGCGGTTATCATGTAGACAGTAGAATGAGAAGACTTATGTAATTTGCTCATACAGTTCGCCCGACTACTATCATTATAATAGTGTATCAATTAGAACTGAGTAAATCGAGTATACTCGAGCTCATATTTTCTCTTATCTTCTTTATAACATATGATTTTATTCTGAGAATATTCGTAAAATATATAGATATAGAAAATTAACGCTCCGCAAATAAGAGATTAAGCGAGGTAAAAACACCCTTCCGCCATGACACTTGAAGAGATACTGATTTTGACTTAAATTTTATAACAATATCTGTACATATGAACGTATATGACGCAATAATGAATATAATATATTACTTATAATTTATAGTATAATATATTGGACACTTCTCTAATTAATATCAAAATAGCCCTATGATAAAAGTAGGATACTCACCTACGTCACTTTCGATACAGTAGAAAAATATAAATTATATTGCAAATAAAAAAAATTTTATTACATATTTTATACATTAATCCAAAAAAAGTGAGTTTTGGAAATTTAAGTAAACATTACGTCTGAGTCTATCAAAATACTCAATAAAATATCTAGTTAAATAATAAGTACAATATTAATGTAACTTTATTGTTATAGCGTATAATATGGAACCCTATTACTTGGATATATTATATTTATACATAGTTATGAGTATAATAAGTAGGTATGTATGGGCGACGCCACCTAGTGATGCTAGGTAATGCTCGGTGTCTCAGGTGCGGGCGTAGTTTAGCACTAGATGAATAAATTAGGTAGTTAGGTTGTGGATGTCGGTTGTGGGTGGATACTCTAGTGCTGTGCGTGTGTACGTATGCGATGGTAGTAAGTATATGATGATAGGGCTCTTTTTAATACGCACGCGTCAACCACCGAAGTTCCCTGACAATATTACATAGATAAACTATAGTAATAGAGTGATGAGAGTGGAAATAATAAATATAAAATAGATATATAATAATTAGATGATAAATTAAGGTAGTATACGGGATTTATAAGGTTAGGTATGTATGGATATATCAGTATAATAATAATTATATATATTAATATCATAATAGGTGTATATTATATAACTGTGATAAGTTTATAATAATAGATATTATATATATTTATATATATACTATTAAATATTAATATATATTTATATATATATATATTAAATATATATATATAAGATATACTTTATGAATATTATTGTTATTGTGTTTAGGGATATATATTATTATATATATAAGATAAATATAATATATAGTATATTAGTATATTATTATATATATATGTATATATAGAATAATTATAGTATAATAATATTATATTAATTTATTTTATTATATTATATTATAGTAAGAAAAATTTATAGATTAATATATAATATTATTAATATTTATATATTATGACTGCTAGTTTTTATTTGGACACGCTCTATAAATATGGCGTAATGGGTATTTGTAGGTGGTCTTTGTATGTACTTCATTCTTATCATGAAATGTTCCATAATTTTGTGCAGAAGAAATACCTAATTAGTTTTTGAACTTAGTAAGTTTATACGTAATATGCATGATACATCGCTTAGAGTTTTATATGTGTGATGCTAGATAGTAGCGACTGGTGACGCAGTAGACATTGTATGTAAGCTTACGTGGTGGTGAAGAGGATGTTGTGTGTCGGATGTACTGATAGGTGGTACGTTATGTGTGGTGTGTCTTGTGCAATATGGTTTTTTGCTGTGAATTTGTTGTTTAGAGATTGTTGTGTTTGCTCGTGCTCTTAGCGTGTTGATAAATTCCAAACACCTACATTTTTTGACTCTAGTTAAGAAGTGAAAAATTGCCGATAGTAGTTGTTGTGTTTTCTATGGTTGAAAGTAATCCAGTTTCTCATGCTATTATGATGAAAGGGTTTTAATCTGGTAGCACTCCATTAATGTAGAGGTATCTTCGTAGAAACAGGATATGTGCACATATTTTTCTTACTTAGAGAGTGTAAGTTGTGCTTTGTCACGGTTATAGCTAGTATAAATTGCTTTTAGAATTGTGAGTCTGGTTGAGTACAATATTATATAATATATAATAAAAATGAGTAATTAGGGGTATACTTTTCATATAATAAATGATAACATATTTAGATATCTCTGCCTTGTATGTTAGGGACACAACATATTAATCAAAATATGGGCGATGAATGAGATATAATGAAGTATTGAAAAAAGATATAGCCAGTCTGTGCAGGTATATAATATAGCAGATTCTCCTGATAAAACTTTGATCAGAATTGTATCGGAGTGAGTAGTAAATAATAATATATATAAATTTGTGTGCATAGTCTTCTTTTCAAAAACCATTACAAATGTTGGAAGATAAGGGATAATATTGAGATATATTTATTTTATACTTATATATTGGCGTAAATCTACAACTTCATAAAATTTTCTCAGGCTATTATATATACATCGGTTACGTGCTCAATACTTCCTATTTTCTACTTAGATAATATTTGTGTATAAAACATAGAAAAGAAATTTGTAAAATAAGTTCCGTCCAAAAAAAAATTTGTTTATGTTAAGGTAATTTATTCTCAGAAGAGTGAATCTACCGTGAAACAGCTAGCTAAATAATATACATATAGTAATAATTATATTAAGTAAATAATGATATTACATCATCTTTTGAATCATACAATAAAATGCCCTATAGATATAGAATTTCAGCCTACTTCGCTATGATATATATACCGACAGGAAAAAAATTATTAATGTCAATTTTCTATTTTCAAATATCAATATATAATAATAGTGTGAAGTTTGGTAATAATTATAGGACAACGCGTACTAGAGCATCATAAACTCTCATAATATAGAATACTCGGGAAAAAAGCTCAATTGTATATATTATAGTATATGACCATCTAGTGAGATAATTTCAGTTTGAAGTTAGTGTTGCCGATCGCATCACATGTGGGTGACGGTGCGTATTATAATATTAGTATATAATACTCAATTTTAGAGTGCTCTGATATTGTCAGGTATAGTGTGCTATCTCATAAAATTTCTAATCAGGGTATGTTGCATACGGTACGTTAGTGCTAGTGTATATTTATGCTATATGGTAGTGTCTAAGCTATGTGCTGTGTGACTCCGGTCTGAAGACGGTGTCGGTTGCGGATAGCTGATATGATGCGTTAGCGAGTATAAGGTGACGGTCGGTAAAGTAAATAATAATATATATATAATATAAGTGTACTGAGTTATAGAGGTGTGGGTCATTCATTGTACTGGTGTCGTCGAGCTATACCGCGGTGAGAGTCTCGAGAAATTGGATTCGGTGCTCGCGGGAGTGCGGGGTCAGTGCTGCGATGCATGTTAGTGTGAACTCGCTCAGTCGGCGGCTGTTGGATGGTGCTCGGTGCGCGGGGCGGTTGGTTATTTTCGGCCTATGTTATAGAGTTTAGCAGTTTTCAACGCAGAGCCCGCACCACACATTACACTTCCTCGAGCAGAATTTTCTATATAAGTAATAATAAAATATAATTAATAAAATGATAAAGAAATATAATATTGTATACCCAATATGTGTAGTTATATATTATGAATATTAATATAGTATAATATGAATATATTAATAATAATAATAGATACTTATATATTATATATTAATAATATATATATAAGTTATATATAAATTTAGTATTAAAATATATTAATGATATATTTTATTTTATTTATTATACATTTTTTTAGGAGAATCACTAATGGATACATGTAGTCGAAGTTATGTTATAGATGAGAATATTAGATAAATAAGAAAATTATACAGAATCTAAATTAGTATAGCGAGATTAGATATAGTGAATAGAGCGATGATATGGGTATAGTAATATAAGGGTAGTGTCAGTATAAGCACTACAGATTTAATGTTTCGCATTGAAGATGTAATGCTAGTAGATTTAAACATGGTAGTGTGTATAATTATTATATATACTAATATGAATGTCATATATCCCTTCTGCGTTGAATAAAGCATTATAGAGTTGCTCTATTAGTACCCAGGTGTAGTAGTAGCATCATTTTTATATTAATTGGAGAGTATTACTGTATAGATAAGGATTGTAGAAATAATTGTGAGACAGGTATAATTAATAAGGCTATAGTAAGATGATATATACTACATAGTTATTCCAATATATTATTAATATATATATACTATCAATAGTGGTATTGGCGTTTCTCAAAGTTTTATTATAATGGATATTTAGATATGGTATAATAAATAATCATAGGTATATATTATTATATAATATAATATAGTTTATAAGGATGCCTTAGTATAAACTCACATCAATTCACCTACGATGAATGTATAGATTTACCTGATCCTCAGTATGATTATATGATAAGTATAGCGGTGTAAATCTTGGGAACTAAGCATCGTTCATTTATTAGAAGGTTGTAATAGGAGAGATATATGATGACTTAAATAGTCAAAAAAAATATATATATAGAAAAAGATTTCTTGAACGGAAGAGAATCATTAAGTATTACGCAGATATTGCGAATAGTTTAATAGAAGTGGATAGTGTATAAGTAAGAAATGGATTATTTTGTGCTTTTTTATAATGTGGCTGTCTAGTGTTATTGCGCACTTATGGAATATATTGAGGCGAAGGCTTGGAAGCTATTTTTTGATATCTCTTAGTTCAGGCAAAGTCATGTAATTAAATGATGACAATTCCAGACCTTACTATACTACTATTCTTTATTATAAAATATGATAAAGTTTCAGAATTAAAATATTTTACATATGAATACAATCTCTCTCTCTCTCAAAACACACACAACGCGCGCGCACCACACACACCACTATATAGATCAGAGCAACTTTGTGCTCCCTTGCAATTTAATTTACATTAACAAATAACAGTATCACAATGCTCAGTTGCTTTGAAAAACTTTAGGACAGTATGTAGATCATTGTTTGGTGGTGTGGTGTGCTTTGCGTACATTAGTTGTATTGGCTTAACCGTTGCACACAAACGAACATACCAAAAGCGTTACTTGCCATGTACAAGGGGTAAGCTGCCAGTACAGAAATTTGTCGCCCAATACCTTGCCTCCTAGATTCCTCATCTTTTGCTTGAGCTACACACGTGATCTATAGTGGTCGATAATTATCATTTCCTCTCCATCTCCTCGTACCAGGTATCTCCCTAGCGAGCGACCGCCTGAGCTTCCTTCCTATAAACCATCTATCCGCTTTCTCACAGACTCTAGCACCTTGTCCATCGACGCTATCGACCCGACGATAATATCGCATTCTAAGTGCGTTATTCCATCTTATCCAACTCTTTTCTCATATTCGTGGTATCCCACTCCGATCTTACATTATAGTATCTCTCATTAATTGCTAATATATAGTATACGATATATTATAAGCCTATATATATATATATCAACTATAAATATTATCATAATATATACATAGAATATATAAATATACATAAATATATATATATAGTTGTGGTGGTTTGTTTGTTTGTTCTGTGTTAAGCTGATTCCCATCATAAAGAATACAGGCTGATCGAGAGAGATCAGCATTTAATTTGTGTATGGAATTATTTTTTTATACATCTTCTATGTGTAGGGTTTTTTTATGCCATATTTTTAAATCTATAATTCATTATTTCAGAATTCTTATCAATATTATTCATATATTTTTAATAGTGATTTGAGTATCTCTGCGCTCCTCGAGCCTCGTTAAGATGAATAGCGTCATTACCTCAATTAATATCTATCGGGCTTATAAAAATAAAAAGCCCATAATATAAGACATTAATATATAAAATAGAATTTGCACAAAATGTTCTGTAATTAAGTAATTATAGTTTAGAGCATGGTTTATTAATAATGATTAACAGAAAAACGAAGACAGATTATAATATATGATATATATATATATATATATCGTATATAATATATATATAATATATATTATGTATATATTATATTTATTATATTATTATATATATATAATATATATATAATATAGCTATTATAATGTAGAATATAATCAATTAGATTGTTAAGTATTAAGCCTTACTTTATTTATCATGGAGGAGCGCATTCTTGATAGATGTTTCTTAATATCCAATAGTTGTTCAATGATTTTTAATTAAAATGGTATACTTTTTGAAAAGTTAAAGTTTAAAACATTCCCAAAAATTGGCACTTTAAAAAAAAAAAATTCTTCCAATCTATCTTAATTAAAACTTATTTTATTGTTGAAAAACTCTAATAACAATTAATTTATTTAAACTAAAACCGCTTTTGAAAGATTTTTTTCTGCTTAGACAAATATAAATGAAAATTAATTTTAAAGGTCTGTTCCAGTTTTATGGTTAAACCGATTTAGTTGTTTATGTCTAACCAGAGGTCGGAAACTTCTCTTTGGCATTATTCCAAAGATTTTGTGACGATATATTACCCCCCAAGACTTGAAAATGAGGAAAAAAACAAAACGGTTATAAAATTGATCATCTCTTTTATAAAAGGTATACTTATAATCAAACCTTAAAAATAAAAGACACAAGATTAAAGTAGTCAATAAAAAATTAAATTAAATGAACTTGACATACAAAAAAATAATATTTTATTGAAATAAAAGAATTAATTGAAAAAAGTTCTCGCAATGTTTCTGAGCAGAATTTCATTTCCAATTTTAATAAAATTGGAAGCTTTTTAATGTTCAAAGCAATTGGAATACTGTGTTCTTAACAGAGATTCATTAAGTTCATGAGCAATGGTAAATCCTTGTTAACATAAGATTCTACTTCTAAACATCAAACATCAGGGAAGGGGCATTGGCAGTTGCCTATAATTTTTTAAACTATTATATGTATATTATTATATATTATCAGTATTATTATTAGATAGTATATTCTATTATAAGTATAATAAATAATAATAATACTAATAATAAATAAAATAAAAGCCAAACATGATAATTACATAATTATTATAAAATATTATTTTGCACCATATGTGTTGTATTAGTGAATTAGCGCGTTGTTTAATCCTTGTTAGATTATTATTTTAAATATACAAAGTATATATATATATATATATATATATATTAGTATATATATATAATTATATAGTATAGAATATATAATATAATAATATATATTATATTGTGGGTTAAAATACTAATTCACAATACTGGTTCAAATACCTGCTTAAATGTATATTCTATTCATTGTTATCATGAAAGCCATTTTCTTGATAAATTGTTTTTCTTTAATTACAAAAATTATCATTTTTAAATAAACGTTATATAGTTAAATCTTATAAGACACAGATTAAAAACATCCAAAATTATCGTTGAACTTTACTTAACTGTTATTCTTCTAAGTGATATTTATTAGTGATGTTTATGTTTGAAAAACTTTAAATTTATTGCACAGTAGAAAGTTACTTTCTTGCATATTTTAACAAAAGTAAATGAAAAACTGATATTTTTAAAGCTCTGTTCAGTTTTACGGTTTGAAACGTATTAGTTTGTTATGGTTCTAAACCAGAGGTCGGATAACTTTCTTTGGCATTATTCCAAAATATATTTGTGTACGACGATATTACCCTTAGATCAAAAAAGTAGAAAAAAACCAAAACGATAAAGTCTAGTATCATCTTGCTGTTAATAAAAGGCATACTGTGATTAAGTCAACTTTTAATATAAAAATCACAAAATTTAATAGTCAATAAATTATAAATTTAATAATGAAAAACAACAGAATGAATTAAACAATTATGTTAGATTGAAAAAAGATTTATTGAAGAAATCTCCAAGTTTTTAGCGAGAAATTCATTTCAATTATGATAAAGAAAATTGGAGCTTTTTTTATATGTCAAGCAATTTGGATACTTGTTCTTAATATAGATTCTTGTAAGTTCATACAATGGTAAATCCTGTTAACATAGATTTTTTTTGCAAATGGTGGTTGCAGCTTTTTTCTGCTGTGCAATTTTAAAAGACTTCCAGCCCTTTAAGGGGACTCCCCCTGCAAGCTGATAGATCCGTCTTGTTTTGAATTTCATTGAACACGTTGGAGGGAAGATTACAAAGTGACTCTGCCAGCTTCAAACTCTTCTTGCACACTAGCAATTCACAGTTGATGGATTTCACAAATCGAAATATCACATCTGAATGAAATCTCTAGAAAGTAATTCGGAGAACCCGGCTATCTGAGTTTGGGTCAAGAGGTCATTATTATCTGAATCCCTAATTCACGGAAAAGGAAGTTCTTCACAAACTTCCCAAAAACACAGCTAACTAAGCATTGACTCTTGCTTTTTGTAATGCTTTCAGGCTTCAATACAATACATATGATTCAAACGCTGAAATAAATCTTTGTTGTCATAATGCTACTGATATTTCAAATACCGTGTTATACTTATGCCTCACAAAATATAAATCGGCAAGTAACATTTTCAAAACTATAGCAGTTGGTTTCTACATTTTGCATTACAAAGCAATAATTTGCCATTTTATCAGGGGGAACA
>JABUQX010067247.1:0-12500 GCA_015478945.1 Trachelipus rathkii | reverse complement strand
TATTATATATATAATATATATATATATTAAAGCTATTATAGAATATATACTAAATAATATATAATAGATATAAATAAATATATTATGAATATATATAATATATATTAAGTATTATATATATATATATATGAAGACGCAGATCGATCATTTGAAGATTTTCTTTCATGCGTTCTAGAGAAGCGGCCTCCTAGTATTTAAAAACACCGTCAATTATTCTTTGAAAACGGGTCTAGACTAGATTGGAAACTTAGTGCACCTAGAGTAATCTGAGAATCTAGGAGCTATCTTAGATGTCAGATGGAAATGTTCGTTAGTCCAACTAAAAGGGTTGAAAATTAGTGATGCACCATGCCATCTAGGGTGATCGGTTGATTTTTGAGGTTTCTTCTTTGGAATTTTGTTAGTAGTAGTATCGGTAAAATTTGGCCGATACCTTTTACCGATACCAAACATTTTTGCGCTTTTAATTTGATTCGAAAATATTATACGGTAATATATATATTATACTTATATATATAATATATAATATATATATATAAATATATATATATATATATAAATATATATATAATATATATATATATATAATATATATATTATATAAGTATATAATATATCATATATATCTAATATATTATATTATATCGATATATATTATAACTAATATTATAAATATATATATCATATATATATATATATATTATATATATATATAAATATATATATATATATATATATACTATATAAGTAATATATAATATATATATATATATATAGGGGGCCCAAAACATTCAGTATTCTCAACAACGTATCAACATTAAAAATTAAGAACTACACATATCCCAGATCGCCAAAACCATTTCTTAAACACGCTTACTTATGTTTCACGTACTACTCCTTCTCTTATAAATACACCATTTCTCCTCCAATGGTTGATAACTCTATGAAAACAACCTTGTAGCTCTTAATTATAATACTTTTTTCTCCACACTTCACCATAGCCCAAAAGTAATTCTAAACACTTTAATCGGGGCTAAGTTGGAGGACCATGTTAGTTTTCCTTGCAACTACTCTCTGAATGAATCCTGCTTGACCGAAGATACTTCGGTCACCGCTGAAAAGGTAGCGGCCGTAATCATCGTTGATGGGAGGAGCAGGTTCATTCCATCTTCAACTAAATTCTTTTTCTCCCCAAATCATGCCGTGGAGACTTGTTTCTCGCGACATTCAAGGACGAAAAACATCTATCGCGTATGGAAAAACTCTCTCTCTAGCACTCTTACTAATTTCATTCTGCGCGAAATAAATGCAGGATACTATATCGACAGCATAGCGCACTTATTCACAAAAGAAGATGCTAGCCAACCGCTTGGTTCCCTACTGAAAAAATTTGAAATCTGCCTTCCTCCCCTTATTCGTTCTGACGTCTCTGTTGGTAACACTCCTTCTAAAAACCAATCTCATCGGCCTTCTTGTTCAATCTAATTCTACCCTAGGCGATTGTTACCCCTCCACTTCTCCTCAAGTTCCCACGTTATTTACCCCGGATTACACACGGTCGTGTGCATGAGAATACTGGAGATCTATTGAACGCCCAAGAAAGGCTAGTGTCCCGGATACATCCCCCAGTGTTTGACAGGATATATTCTGAGCTGCGCGCGTACTCACGATTATATATTATATATAATATAATATTAGATATAATATATTATACTAATAAAATAAATATATATAAATATATATATATATACTAATTATAGATTATATAATAATATATATATATATAATATAATAAGATATTAGATAAATATATATAGATAAATATATATATAAATATATAATAATGAATAATAATAATAATATATATATATTTATATATATAATATATTACAGCTTCAACCTTTTTGTAAAATTCAACTCGTATAGTGATGTCTTTAATTACAAATTGTACTGTTGCCTCAGGCTGCAAAGAGCTTTCGTATGTCCAACCAAGCAGTGAAAAAACTGGACCACGTTCCATCCTGCGAAAAACTATCGCCCTTATAGCGCTCCACCTTGTATTCGATTAAAAGGTGGTGAAACTGCTTCTAACGCTCATGGTACGGATTATTGGGAACCATCCCTGTCTCAGAGCATCAGCATGGCTGTTCACGCTCCGAGGGTCAAACTGGACGTACGGGCCGGTCTAAACGGATTAATGGGCTTCGCCTTTGGAGGACAAGGGGAGGCTGGCGGGGGCGCACATAGCGAACGGGGACCGAGCACGTGTCACGGCCGTCGAAGCGTCCTCCGGTGGGGTCCTCCTGTCCGCTGGGATACCAGGGCTACGTCTCTCGACCGCGCCTATGCAGCACGCGGGTGAGGAAGCGGCCTACGCCGGCCGCTTGAATGGGGGGGGGCTCAAGGGCGGCGACGCCAACGGGATGCCTACGTGCAGTCAACGAGTCCCGCAGCGGACTGCAAAACTCGGGGCACGCGATGCCGATGATTCAAACGCCATGCCACGTGCATGCAAAGTCTCCCGCCACGGTGGCATCCCTGAGATAGGGGCCCGCTGCGGCGCAGCGGGCGGATCGGGGGGGGGGGGCCCGGTGGGAGCACGCAACCTGGGAAAAAGCAAACTCGGTAATAAGCTTCAAACGTCTCAAAAAACACCGTGTCACAACGTTCCGATTCGAACGCGTCACTGCTGTTCACCGAGAATAACAGAAACCAGGCGGGGCAGCAACAGAAACGATTCAAAATGATCAAAGTGTCGGGAAACCTCAGCAGTACAAGGTGATAAGGGGCCGCAAAGAATGCTGGGAGGTCGCGTCAGGTGCAGAGAAGGGTGCCGCAATTAAAGGTACTCCAGGAGAGAAGGGCGGAGTCGGCCCGGTGAGGAGACTGCGCAAGCGGGGGGGAGGACTCCGGCGCGCACCAACGTACGCGACCATCGAGGCGAGAGCGTGTGCCGAGAAGACTCGGCGCATGCCGCCCGACGCCCGAGCCGGCGAGGTCGTAGGCGGACGTAGGCCCACGATCGCATTTGCCACAGGTCTAGTACGGCAGATGCCGAGGGAGTGACCGCTCGCTCAGGTGCCCAACACGGGGCCGGCGCCGTCGAGCAGGGGGTCTCAAGCTGACAGGAAGGGCGGATGACTGCAAACCCTGAGGCTCGGGGTGGCCGCGGCCAGCGACGTGCGGTCGGAACCCGGCCGTCGAGCTGCAATGATGAAGCTCCTCGTCCGCTCGCGCGCGTCATCTGGAGAAGATGGCGGGAGCGTGAACTGGGAAGGGACTTCTCGTGAGTGAGTGGTGCCCCCTCCATTGGAAAAAGGGCCCTGGCCCCGGTGGAGAGCGGGGCTGCTGAAAGATATACCAGAGAAGAAAGAAGAGATAAGAAGAAAAATAAGAAGAGAAAGAAGAATGATGAGAGAATAGATAGATAGAGTAGAGGAGATAGAGATAGATATATAGATAGGAAGAGAAAGAGGTAGATAACAGAGAAGTAGGAGCTAGAGTATGAGGAAAGGGACCAGAGCACCAATTGGCTTTTACAAGGGAGCCAGGAAAAAAAGTGGGGTACGGGAAGCAGGCAACGATAGACGAAAAGACTACCAGGCCAAGTAAGACGTCTGAGGTCGGAGACGGCATGTGAGAACCATGCCCGTGAGAAAGGGGCAAGAGAAAGCTTAGGTGTAAAGCAGTCATGACGAAAAGAAAGAAAGGGAGTCCCACTAACAGGGCAAGGCGCCCAGAGGAGAAGATAGAAGAGAGAAAAGAGAGAGAAGTAAGATAGAAGAAGTAAAGAAGAAGATAGAGAGATATAGAAGAGAGAGTATATAGATAGAGATAGATATAGGATAGCAAAGGACTAGAAAGAAAAGAGAAGCTGGGGACAAGCAACAACGGCGGCTGCGATCGGTGGGGGGGGGTGGTGGGAGAGCCAGTAAGTGGGAAACGAAGAGAGGCCAAAGAACCGGGAAGGTCGAATCAGTGACAGACGATCTCGCGGGCAAATAGGGTTAGTAGTGATGATGAGGAGTCCGTGATGCGAGAGGAAACAACCAGTGGTCGCGGGACGTGAGGCGAAGCGCTACCAGACCTAAGAGCTGAATGTCTGAGGCCACTAGGGGAAAAATTGACACCCGCGCGCGCGCGCCCGCCTATCGTCAGTCGCCTCGCGCCTCTCGCCTCTCGTTACAACAAAGAAAGCTCTATGATATAGTAAGAGATATAGATAAAATAGAGAAGATAATGATAAGATAGAGTAAAGTAGAGAGATAGAGATGAGACATAAAAATACCGAAGAATAGAGAGAATATAAAATAAGATAGAGAGATATAAAATAATAGATATAAAGAGAGAGAGTTAGATTCATCACCACAAAAGAATATTATAATAGAATAGAGAAGAGAGAGAGAAGAGAGAGAGAAAGAGGAGAGAGAGAGAGAAGAGAGAGATACAAAAAGTGGAAGAGTATGCTACACGGGGAAACGAGAGAGACAACAAGGAAAACACCTCGCAGCACCAGGTCAAGAGAGATGAAAGTAGTGGGGTAAATCGCGGGGCCTGAAGACGAAGGGGAAGAGGAGGAGGGAGGAGGAGGACAGGAGGGGCGCGGTCCCGTATGCGACGGGAACCACCGTGGAAGGACGCCCAAAGCCGAAAGGGGAGGGAAAACACAAAGCACAAAACCGGAAAGCCACGCCGAAGAAAACAGAGCAGGGGAAAAAAGCGACAGGCCAACGAACCTCCGCGGTGGGAAGCATAGAGAGATAAGAGTAGAGAAAAGAGGAGAGAGAAAGAGATATATAAAGGAAGATAAAGATAGAATAAGATAAAGATAAAAGAGAGATAGAGAATATAAAATAAAAATAATAGATGAAAAAAGATAAGATTCAAGTAGGTGATCACCGTGGGCAGTACAGGCTGGGAAGGAGAAAGTGGGTAGGAAAAATGAAAGGCAAACGGACAAAGGCACAGATAAAAGAGAGATATGTGTTTCAGATGAAGAGAGAGAGAGAGAGAGAGAAGAGAAAGAGAGAAAGAAGAAGAAGGAGAGAGAGGAGAGAGAGAGGAAGGAGAAAGAGAGAGAAAAAAAAAGAGAGAGAGAAGAGAAGAGAGAGAGAGAGGAAAGAGAGAGAAGAAGAGAGAGAGAAGGAGAGAGAGGAGAGAGAGAGAAGAGAGAGAAAGAGAAGAAGAGAGAGAGAAGAGAGAGAGCAGAGAGAGAAGAAAGAAGAGAGAGGAAGAGGAGAGAGAGAGAGAGAAAAAAGAAGAAGAGAGAGAGGAGAGAGAGAGAGAAGAGAGAGGAGAGCGAGAGGAGAGAGAGAGAGGAGAAGAAACGGGGATATGTGAAAAGAAAAAGAACCTGTGCGAAAAGTGAAAGAAGGGGGGGGGGTGGGTGGGGGGGGTGTGGGGGGGGGGTGGGGGAAGAAAGGAGGATAGTGTGTGGAACAGGGAGAGAAAACCGAGAAAAGAAAACTTGGGTCGGCAACGCGGTCAGAGGATGAGGTACAAAACCATAAACGTGCTAACTGATTTATGAGTAAAAGACTAGGTGCTTCGGGGCACTAGTGCCTAATTAGGGTTCTGAATAGAGGATAAATAAAGCTTATCTCAAGAGGAGTCGTTATACGATTAAAGAGTTTAGATAAAAAGATTTTTATTAATATCGATAATGTAAAGAGAATGATTGAAGAGCCCAGGTGGAAGTTGGGGGTGGTGGTGTGTGGTGGGAAAGAGAAATAATGGTAATTGAGGAAAGGGAAAGGGATACAGCGGATTATGAACTGGTAACCGGGGGGGGGAATATGGAGAAACTAGATGGGAGTGGGTACTGTGAAAGTCGGGACAGCAAAAGTAGAGGAGGTGGGGGGGTGGGGAGGGGGGGGGGAAGGTACTGGAAGAGGGAAGCAAACCGTAATGCGGGATGAGGAAATGGAAAGGAGTGAAAGTGGAGTGTAGGGGGGGATGGAAAGGTGTAGGTATGTAGGGGAAATTTGAAGGAGGGGAGCAGTGGGATGCAGTTCAGGCAAAAGCAGTAGTGTGTTGTCCCCGCTGAGGAAGAGCAGGGGGGACAGGCGAAGGATCGATTGCGCGCGCCCCCGCTGCGTGTCGGTGCTGCGCGGCTACGAGCGGCGCGCGTCCTCGGGGGCGTCGTGGTCGGCAGCTGTCGGCGTGGGCTCGCCCTCGTCTGGTGGTGCGTGTCGGCGTCAGGCGAAGAAACCAAGAAAAAAAAGAAAAAAAACCCAAACGCCGAGAAAAGCAAAAAGGAACGGGGCCTGCGCAGCGGCAGGCGTCAGGCAGGCCATGGAAGGGAAAAGCAGAAAACGAAGGCAAACCTTCAGAAACCCCGGGAAGAGTTAGGGCAACCGGGAGGGAAAACCGGCGCGGCAGGCATAGAACACACAAAAAGAGATGGACATGGAGCAGAGAGAAAAGAAGAAAGAGAGAAAGAGAGAAGAGAGAGAGAGAGATAGAGAAAAGAGAGAGAGAAGAGAGAGAGAAGAAGAGAAGAGAAAGATAGAGAGAGGGCAGGGGCGGAGGTGAAAGGGAAGGAGGGTAGCAGGAGAAAGATGGAAAGGGAAGAGCGGGAAAGCAAAACAAAAAAAAAGTCAGGGCACGGGAAACCGGGGGGCTCTAGGTGGAGGACCAAATCAAACGAGGCAGGAAACACGCGAAAAGGACAAAGATGCGCGCATGGCCGAATGGCGGGAAAAAAAAGGAAAGAAAAAAAGGTCGGACTGCGAACGTGCGGAAACCACAGAAAAAGGGCAGAGCCGCAAGGAAGGGCGCGGCGTGCGGAAATACGGGTAAGGAAAGTGACCGCACCACAGGGACACGCACGCGTCACGCACTCACGCACGCACGCGCACGCGCACTTCACGCCACTCCGCATCACGCTGCGCACCACTCACAAAGCAAGCAAGCAACCGCACTCACGCGTACGCACACAATAGGAGCATACCTGAGAATGCAAAGAGCACACCACCCAGACATGGCAGCACAGGGAAGAGAGACAACGGAGGGGTAAAAAAAGAAAAAGAAGAGAATAGAAAGGAAAGAGGAAGGGAGGCGAAGAGGGAGATCATATTATGTTAGACAAGAGCAAAAGAAGATAAAAGAGAGAGATAGAAGGGAGACAGACGAGAATCAGGAAGATAGTATGAAGAAGAGGAGAAGAGAATTAAAGAAGAGGAGAAGAAGAGGAGAAGAGAGTGCTACAACAGTTCAAAAGATAGAAAGATTAGAGAGAGAGAGAATATAAACCAGTAGAGCGAGATAGAGAGAGATAGAGAGAGTAGAGAGATAGAGAGAAAAGAAAGAAAGCCGGGGTGGAAAGGGAAGCGAGGAGAGGAGGAAACGAAAACGGGGGCGGAGAACAGGTAGGAGAAAACGTAAATAGCACCCAAAGGAAGAGGAAGCGCGACGATGAGTGGGGAACGAGCAGTCCGTAAAGTGAAAAGGCAACGGAGAAGACGGCGGTTATGAGAGTAACTAGAAGGCGACGCAGTAGTGGAGGAGCGAGAGAGAGGAGGTTAGGTTAACACTGGACGGAAAAAGTAGGGGCAGAGAAAATCGGAGCGCAAAAGGAGTACGGGGGACAGAGAAGAGCGGCGAACCTGGAGGGCCGAGCGCGGAAGGCGCCCACGGACCCGCACAAAGACCGAAAGGTGGAGCGGAGCCCACCGCAACATTTTGATGAAGGAGGCAGCGCCGCACCGGTGATATGATAGGAAAGATAGAGAGAGAAGAGAAGAGTCTCCAAAGAAGAAGAAAGAAATGAAATGAGAGAGAGAGAGGATAAAGAGAGAGGAGAAAGATGAGAGAGAGATAGAGAGAGACTATAGTACGCCAGGGGAAGAAAGAAGGCCAAGGAGTGGCGGGGTGGCTTGTGGTGCAAAAGGTGGTCAGAAAGGGGGGAAAGGGGGGAAGTGGTGAAAGGGCACAACGGGATAAGAAAAAAGAGAGGATAAGCGGGAAAGGGGAAGGGCCCAAGCCTGGCAACCGCGCGGGTGGCTGGGTGAGGTATGGGATAGAGGAGTGATAGAGATAGGAGGAGGAGTAGGAGGAGGAGATGAGATCTAGTAGGGGGGGGGGGTAATGCACGAGTAGCACGGGAGGGCGTTGTGGGGAGAAGGGCGTGAGAGTATGTAGTAGGATGATGAGTATGATAAGATAGGAGAGATTAGAGGATACGAGGATAGAGGAGGGGTGGAGTGGAAAAATATCGGTGCGCTACAGCCGCAAAGAGCAGCGAGGAAGAAGAAGTGTTCGAAAGACCGACAAAGACAAAGATAGAAGAATGTAAGAAAGGAAGAAATTAAGGAATGAAAGAATAAGAAGAAGTAATAAGAAAGAAGTAAGAAGAATGAGGAAGGAGGACGAAGAATAAGCAAGAAATAATAAGGAAGAAAAAAGAGGGCAATAGATGCAAGGATGTCATGTAGAGGGCAAGGAGGGAACGGGGGGGTAAAGGAGAGATGATAGAGGATGCATTCGTTGGGGAATCTGGGTGAAGTGGCAAAGTCCCGGAAGGGGGGGGGGAGATTAGTACTAAAGTTGATGCGTCAGTTTGACCTATTGCCAAATTCAAAGTTCCGTATTTTCTACCGTGCAAGGCATCGGAAGGCGCGCGCGCGCCGCTGCGCCTCCGACGCGCCTGCGCGCGCCGCTCCTCCGCGCGCTCTCGCGCTGGCGCTTCCGCGCGCGACGCGCTCGCGCGCTGCCGCGCGGGCGCGCGTCGCTCGCCGTGCTCGCCGTCCGCGCGCGCGCTTGGGCTGCGCTCCGCGGCGCGCGAGCGCCGCGCGTCCCTCGGCCTCGCGCCTCTGCGTCGCTGCCCCGCGCGCGCGCGCGCGCGAAGGGTGCAGCAGACTGCTGGGAAGAAAAAGCGGAGAGGGGGTGAGAGGGGCCGGGGCATAGTGGAAGGAGAGATATGAACGGCTGATGAAAACGGATCGGGAAAGGCCCGCAAGGGTGTAAGGTAAAGTGTCCGATAAGAGGAAAGAGATAAAGAGAGAGTAAAGTAAAGAGAAGTCAGAAGAGATAGATAGAAGGAGAGTGTAAGAGAGAAGAGAGATAAAGAGAGAAAAGAGAGAGAAGAAGAAAATAGATAGAGAGAATAAGAAGAAATATAGAGAGAGAGAAGAAGAAAGAAGAGGAGTAGTTGAGAAAATAGAGAAAGAAGAGAGAGAGATAGAGAAATAGATGAGTAGGAGAAAGGGAAGAGAGATAGAGATATGAAGGAGAGGAAGAGGAGAGAAGAGAGAGAAGAGAGAAGTAGATAGAAAGAGAGAGAAATAGAGATGAGAGAGTAGAGAGAGAGAGAGCCGAGAGAGAGAGGTAGAGAATAAAATAAGAGAGAGAAAAGATGAGAGAGAAGATAAAGATAAAAGAAGAGCAGATAGAGATGGAAGCAAAAAGAGAGAGATAGGATAGAAGAGATAGATAGAGAGGAGAGGGGCCGGAAGGCCGGCCGCCGAAGTAGGACAGGGGGGCCGGGCCGGCGGCCGAAAGGGGCAAAAGCCGCCGAACCGAAGTACGAAGTACGGGGAGAAGGTAAAAAAAGTGCTGGAAGAATTGAGTGGGCAGAACCCAGCGTCGTTAACAAAATTAGAGGGTAGCCGGGGGGAGTAGGCATAAACAGGAGTACAACCGACCAAGGAGGAAAGTAAAGGGACCGTCAATTGAGCGCAAAAGAGAGATAATAAGATACGCAACCAGAAAGGCAAATGAAAAGTGCCAAAGCGAAAAGAAGAAGAAGGAGAGAGAGATAGAGATAGAGAAGAGAGAAGAGAGAGAAAGAGAGAGAAGATAGATAGAGAGAGAGAAAAAGAGATATAGAGAAATAAGACAGGTGAAACGGGGCAGGCGGCGAAAGCGAGAACAAGAAGCGAAACAGCCCGAGGCACTGCCGAGTGGGGAGAGGGCGGCTACGACCGCCCCGCGGCAACTAGTGCCGAGGCGCCAAGACGACACGCCACGCGGGTGAAATGTCCAACCGAGCCGAAAAAAGAACCCGCGTGATCGGCCAACTATCGCCGAGTACGTGCGAACGGGGGGAGTCGTTAGGTCAAGACGGAAACCCTGTCCAACGCTTTCACTGCGTAACCAGCGGGAAGCCAGCCCTGCGGGCCGAGCCCAGGACACGGGGGCGCTCAAGGGCTAACCGAGAGACGGCCAATGGACAAGTGGATGGGGTCGCCCGGAGAACGACGGAGAACGTGGCGGGGGCGCGGACAGAGCCAAAGCAGGGACCGGGAGAGCACGGCGGCACGTGCCGGCGTGCGCAAGCGCCCGTCCGGGATGGTCCGCCTCGCGCGCGACGAGGCAGCGCGGCAAAGCCCAAAGCGGCGGGGGGAGGGGACGACGCCGCGTGCGGGCAAAGGGGCCGCAGGGGCGAGCGGACGCCACGGGGCCGGCGGGCAGACAGAGCGCCTCCACCGGCAACAGCGAACCGCTAGCCCACGCAGATGCCGAGGCGCAGACCCTTGCAGGTCCCGTTCAACCGAGGCAAGGAGGCTCGGGGGAACGGCGAGAATGCCGCGCGGCTGAACCGCGAGCGAGGTCGCGACGGAGCGACCAGAATTGCGGGGGGGGGCGGCGAACGGAAAGTGCAAGCGGGTAAAAACCAACGTGCGACCAAAGCGCCCGGCGAAAACCTGTCGAACAGGGCCTACGCGGTCAACGGGCGCGCGTGCGCGCCGTGACAACAAAAACAGGCGGCGTAACAGAAACAAAAAATGCTCGGGAAACCGCACAGCACCCAACTGCGAGCGGCGGCAAAACGGGAGGCGTGAAAGACGCGAACCTTGGCCTTCGCGCAGTGCGCCAGCAGACAAGGGGCGCAGCGCCCGTGGAGGACGGCGCCAGATCGGGGGGCTCGCACCCCGGCGTGGCAGAGGGAGAGGCCAAAACAAAAGGGTAGAAACGGTCGGTACGGCAGGTCCACTGGACCCGCGAGCGGCGGCCGCATGGGGGGCATCCGGGCTAGAGGTACCGGAGCGCAAGGGGCGCGAGGAACGTCACGCAGCGGACCACCAACAGGACACGCCACGAAGCACAAGGGGCTGGGGCGGCACAGAGTGGGGAGATGGAACCGCCCAACGTGGGGCCGCGTGGCTCCGCTGCCTGCCAAACGCTGCTGGGGAAGCGCGCCATCGGCGTGGGGGGTCGACTTCAATGGAAGCGCCCTCACTATGAAGCCACGGCGCGGGGCGCCAGCGCGAAGGGCGGAGCAAGAGAGGAGAGTGCAACACCCCGCCCGGGAAAAGAGGCGCTGCCCAGCTCTTCCCACGGCAAGTGGGAAAGAGGAAAAGCGAAAGTAAAATTGATATTTCACGAAAACTAACTATAGAGATGAAGAGAAGAAGAAACAAGCAAGATATCACTGATGAGTTTTATAGAAAAGAGAGAGATGAAGACATTAGAGAGGCAAGGCAATACAACCGACAAGTGGTAGCAAACGGCGCGATTAAGCCAGGAGGAGGGTAAAGAAAAAAGACTCGGTGGGAAGGACGGGCCAGAGCTGGATAAATGAGAGCGAGCACCGTGAGATAAACGGCTCGAAGACGTGACCGCAAAGGGAACGCGGAGTGGAAGGGCTCGAACAGCTAGCGCACACATAAAAAAAACGGCTTCACGAAAAGAAAGGGGGGGAAGAGGCTAACATAGTGCGAGGAAGGCCCGGACCGGGCTCAGAGTGGAGAATGGTCTGTACGCATGCAAAAAGGGAAGGGTCGGAAGAATGGCCGGAATGGGGCAGAGGGGACAAAGATGGGGTGATAAGTGTGAGCCGCAAACGCACGGGGGGCACGCCGTGCGGCAATCGGGCCCAGAGGGGGCCAGGCGTAGAAAAGACAAGAGGCGCCCGTGACGAGCCAGAAGGGGACGCAAATGCAAGTTCGCGGCGGAGAGGCCAGAGGATGAAGGAGGAAAGGGTGGGAACACCTCCAGGAGAGAGTAGGGGTAGTGGAGTTCAGAGGGCGACACCGAGAAGAGAACAAGAAGTATGAAAAAAATATAATAGGCATGCGAATGGGGGCTCGGGAAAAACAATGGGCAGGTATGTTAGACAACTGGCGAAAGCAAGAAGGAATAAAAGCGAGCCCCAATAATATGATAAATGAGAGAGTAGAGAAAGATAATAAAAAAAAGAATAAAAAGAGAAAAAAACTAAAGATGCTTTCGTGAGCACCGTGACTACTCTGCTTTGTCACTTGTACATTGCTCTTAGAGAAAACTTAATTTATGATGATAAAAAATTTCTTTAGAGCTTCCTCCCCCCATTTTGGTTCTTTTTAACAAAAGTTTTAGAAAATTATTCAAAAAATAAATATTATCTCCAAAATGATACCATTACATACAACATGTTGCACGAAGGATTGTATATTTGTAATTTATTTACAACTAGTTTACTTTTTTAACAATAATATTGTAATTTATTAATTTTTCACATTTCCTATTTATAATAATTATGATAACATAAATGCTAACCTCTTCATCTCTCTTCTTCT